>SCLH01002013.1:10704-34833 GCA_004367855.1 Oikopleura vanhoeffeni | reverse complement strand
CTAAGCATTTTCTCATACATAATAGTAAAAAACTTTCTTTTTGGTGCAGAAACTTGCTAAAACAGATGTTAAAATACCGATAACCAGCCTGAGCGCTTGACTTTTAAGCATTAATATTCACCTGCACCATTTAAAAACGAGGGTGTCAAAAAATTTTCCAGTTTCCGATCGCACCTTAAAAACTGAGACATACTGCTACTTCTTACTTTTTCACTCAAGGCTGCAAAGAGAAACATGTAACGGGATCGATTTTTTCCGCGTCGCCGCTGTCGGAATTTTCGACCCGGAACGCCAGCGAGGTCAGGTCGGTGCCGACCTCGACCCGACCTGAAGTCGGAATTTTTTTCGACCTGACGAAAAAGTAACCGGGTCGACGCTCGACCCGACTCGACCGGGAAATTTTCAAAAAAAAATCGACCCGACCTGTGTGGAAATTTTTCAAAAAATCCGATCCCCTGCATGTAAACATGTTAAAACATATATTTCATATTGCATCAAAACTACGTTCGCGTTTAAATGTTTGAGAAACTATGAAAGTAGATTTCAACACTTCACACACATGGAACATCTAAAGTCAGACAAATGTGTGCTGGCAAAGAAAATTTTAGTTTGCCCACTTAAATTTTGTCCCACTATATAGTGAAAAAATATTTATTGTATTTCAGATGTGCCAATTCAACATATCAATATTTTACTGCCGAATTTGGAATTCCAGGGACATTATTTTCTGCACAGTGCCTCAATCCTTTCAATTTTACTCATTAGTTTCGACAGAAGTCTAGCTTGTTTTTGCCCTTATCGCACTATAAATACAGTTTATTAAACTTTTATTCCTGTGACACTATTTTTCTTTCTAAGTTTAGAAAATCATGAAAAGCGCCTTTTAATAAAAATAATCTATTGACACTAATTTTTTCCATTAAACCTTCTTAAATTGTCAAGTCATTCCAAACCGAGGAATGCTTATTTATCTCAAACCAGAAATATTACTTTAAAAAGTCAGTTTTAAATGAAATGGTTATTAAATCAAACGCTGATATCAAAAAAAATACAGTAAAAACATAATGATAGAAATGTAATTTATCCTTAAATTTAAGGAGTTACAACAACCGCGAATAGGGTTCTACTAACCATTGAATTCCTTCAACAGTGGTTGGATTAGGGGATTTTGTCATCCACGACGAACACTCATATGATCATTACGACACCCAAAATTCGACCGGATATGAAAATTCAGCTCTTTATAATGAGCTGACTTTTCAGAAGTTACAAAATCAGTTATGACTCGTCCTCTATTCAGTAGAATATTAAATTATACTAATAAAATTCAAAGTTATTTACTTTAAACCATTAAAAGTTTTTTTTTGACATTTTTTTTCGTTTTAGTATACGCATTATACGTTATGTGAAAATTTGGGTTTATTTTAAAAGTAAAAACCTGGGTAGGGATAGATTTTCCTTTTGGCTTTAGGTGGCTCTTGTGCCGCATTAGGGTGAAGGAGTTGGTCAATACAAAAAAGGTTTGACACCCCCCCCCCCCCCCCTTATTTTTTTCGCAAGTTTGAAGGCTAGTTCTACAAAAACTGCGCTAATCTTGAATTATATTCCTCAAGGCCTTGTTTCGGCTAATATTTATCGAGGAAAATGTCAAATTACGGAACCACCATACCCTTAAACGTAGGTGAAGGACATCTCAGGATTTTGCTGTTTTTTCGAAGTCGATATTGAAATTTAGGGGTTAGGTCTGTGAATAAATGTTTTTGAAAATTAGACTTGAGTCATATGAGTAATTAGCCAGAAATGCTATACCTCCATAAGCTTTTATGAACCTTTGGCGCCCTCTAAGTTAGAAAACAGATTTTTGCAGAGCCACGGACTACAACCAATCGTTTTCTTAAGCCAAATTAGTTACCCTATTATTTCCAAGAACCGTTTATTTTCACCAGGACAATACCTATTAAGCATCTTTAAGATTGATCTTTAAGTTGAAAACTCAGAGACATGGTATCAGATAATCCAGTAAAACATAATTAAGATTATGGTTTGGAATATTATCTGTTAAAGGCTAAACTCTGTGAGGCTAGAACTTTGTGAAGTTTAACTATTTTCAAATATTAATATATCCCTTATCACTTTTGTTAGAATGCGTAAGCCACTACTCCTTTTAACGTGTGATTTTAACGTTTTGGCTACGCATTCTAACCAAAAAGTGATAAAGGGATATAGACTATAATCATATCTATAATTAGTCTCTTAATCCCCTTTTCCCAAACCGAAGTCCATCTTAAAAAATGCTTACTATCTCAGTTAGCGCGTGTTCGGAACTCCCACTAAATGCTTGTCTTATGATTGTCTGTGAGTATGAGATAGCCAAGAGTGCTTGATATTGGACCCGCCAAAAGTTGTATCGGTGTTGTAATCCACTAAGGCAATCACTAAACAATCACTAAAACAACATTTGTGGGAATTCGAACACGCGCTATAGCCCCTTATTCCACACCCCTATATCCGGACCCTGAATTAGGAAACGTTAGTGTGTTTTAAGATAGGAGGGCCGAGATATTTACAAAAGTGTGAATAGGGGATATAGATAGTGAGCAGTTGTAAGATCGACTTAGTGTTGTGGAAAAAGTATATAATTTAAAATGTATGTAAAGGCAATATGGTCTGTAAAGCTAAACTCAATTTTCCATGCCCTTGAACCTTATTCTTCATGCATAGAGAGGTGTTATTCTGAATAATTCAAGTGGAATGCAAATGCTAATGAAAACAGATTAAACTGAGTGGCGCTAAACTTCACCGTCTTTTTAAATGTATATCATTGAATCGTAGTTTTGAAAACTAAATAAAGCTCACTCTGCTAGAATGAACTTAATTTCTGCTGTGAAATTGTTTTGACATAAGTTATTTACTCAGAATAATTTACTTGAATTGATCACACCAAAACAACTTTGATTTGTAGTTGTCAATGTTAAAAAAAAATTTTAGCTATCACGTGAAAAACGGCTGTTAATCGGAAAAATTTTCTGAGAGCCCGTTTTGGCCAAATTACGTTTAGTGTTTCTCTTTTTGTCTGTCAACTTTTCGTTCTGAAAAATTTTCTGTTTTCACTCATTACCTGAAGATGAATAATAAATTCGAAACGTTGTAAAAATACTATTTTAATAAAGCCAAAAACAAATATATTTTTTTTATATGCTTCGGAGGCTTAAACTATTCTTTTCATTTTTGCTTGATTTGATTTTGGCTGAAGTGACTATTTAAATCGATGCATTTTGAAATTTTACCTCATTCGACCGATCGTTTAAGTTTCAATAAATTCTGAAAAACTTAAAAAATTTATGACGTCATGACTCATTATTTAGATATATCGATAAATGATCCCTACTTGCGCCTTTTACACCACACTTCATAACTTGAATAAAGTGACCAATGAAATAGCGGATCTTGAATTAAGTCGACAGTCGCATGCTATTTTGATTAGACACTGGCCTCATATTATGACGCGTGGTGTAAAAAAGGCGCCGTCGAGATCATTTCGATATACTTACAGTAGTTAGATTCTACTAGGAGTTATAAAAAAGAAACAGATACACTTTTCACGCTGCTTGGGAAATTAAAAGTGGCACAGTTCAGGGACTTTTATATAAGCCAGTCGCTCATGAATATAGTTTCAAGAAATTCACATGATTTTTAGATTAGAAACCTTTTGGAAAAAAGCATCAACCTAAATCAAAATGATCTCATGCCTCATCTGTGAATTGAATATGGTTAGGTTTTAAAATTCTCAGATATTTCAAGTGAAGGATAGTTAAGTTAGCGTACTTGAATTCTAAAATTAGCATCTCAACTAAAATAATATATAAGAATTTTAGTTTTTAATATTGAAAATAAACCCTAAATCCAAGTTTATAACCTAATCTTTCAAAGATCCAACGTTTTGCAGTTGGAGTTCGACGATTTCATGGTATCTGCCGATTTTACTTATCCTCTGTTGTACATGCATTGTATATCATAGCTGCGATCAAGGGCATTACAAAGTAATTGAATTAGTCAGCGTTAAATAAAACATCTCTCTTGATTTAATTTGAAAAATTTGTGAAAAATCTTTTTATGAAACTGTTTCAAATAATCAGGGTTTGTAAAAGGGCGGTTTTGAATTTTTTGATAAAAAATATTTTAAGATTAGAGTCTCTACAGTCGAGCAAATGTTCATGCTAAAACCATTTTCAAAAAACTACTCATGCTAAAATGTTACTGGATGACTAAAATGAATTTTAAAATAAATTCCAAAAAACTGAATTTTGATTGGCTCAAATTCAACTGCATCAGCATCTAGAAATCGACCATCACTTTCGTTGTTTTTGTTGGACTCCAAATTATATGTCGATCATCAACAGATATATCAGTTTTGTGTTTTTTAGTTTTTGCTTTTTAAATTTTAAATCGCCGAAACATGCCAATTAAATATTATCCCTTTATTCCCTCACCCAAAGATTTGGTCCCTTTAAAAACACGGGGGGTGAGAAAACGACGCTCATTTGAAAAACGTGTCATCCAATTAAGTTCTTAGATAGCTCAAACTGAGCACAATTATCTAATTATTATTAAACATTAAAATATTTTTTCATAGGACCAATTTTTTTTATTTTTCTTTGACGATTACTGCAATTGTAGGAAAAGGCTTTCAGGCATAAAAAACCGTGAAAGAAATGAAGTTTTTTGATTTAGAACGCGAAAACCTCTTTAATGCATTCAAATTGACCACAAAAGCGTTAATCTTTTTGACCCGGAATTGCACTAACCATGCAAGCTAAAAATACGTTATTTTTTGAAAATACAAACAAATCAAATTTAGAAATTACAAAATTCTTAGCGTAAAAAAAAATCTCATTTGAAAAAGTTCTCATTCTAGATCTCCAAAAAGTGTACTTTACATTTTAAGTTTATTATCTGCTTCGAATCTTTGAAATGATATAAATCGAAACTAGTATAAAAAATGTTGGATTATTGAATTACTGAAATGTTTAATTAATAGTTTTTGTTTTCAAAAAATAGAAACAATGGTCTGATTCGCCGACCAATTTTTATTTGTATTATTCACTAGATATTGTGCCACAGTTTGCGCTATTCTAGAACCTAACGGCGGGAATCGTTTTTGAAAACCCCGTTGTTTTCTCATCCCCGTGTTTTGAAGGACAACTTTTGGAGAGAGCAGAAAGAGATATATCGAACATCATGTAAAAATAAAGTTACAAAATTCGCCAAAATGGTCGATTCTAATTATATCAAATTGTCGACCTATGAGAATTGATGTTGTAACGTTGATTTTTTATCTTATCTCTAAGAAAGCCAAAAAATAAGATTGTTCGTTATCACATTTCTTGAGCCTTTTCTAGAATAATTCCGACTTCTCTGCCATGAAGAAGATCTGAATTTGACGACAGGTCTATCAGATAAGAGAAAATTATATTTTATTAAGGGACGTTCTTATAAGGCGGTCATCTTGTTGTACCAATGACGTATTATTAGACAACTTATCACGAAGCAGGGGATAGGTAATTTCGGAGCTCGAGCAGACTCGAAAAATCCAGATGTCAATTCTTTGTCGGTGCCATTAGCGTTGATACTCTTCAATGAAAAGTTTTTATGTTCACATCTTAAACGTATTTGATTCATTTAATCAAGTGACCTTGATGTTTAGTCCTGACAAGATTGCCCATTTATTTAATGTTCACAAAATATAGTACATCGAAAAGATTAATAATTTACAAATATCTGGAGACAATCAATGAGGGTACCATCAAACATTTTTGGCAAGTTTATAGCACAGTGTATACACACCCTAGTGTAGGTAGGAAATCGAATTAAAAATCGAGAAATATGTGTTTCGCGACACGTAAGTAGGGCTAAAAAGAAGCGCAGATCACACTTTGACGAATTATGTAAAAAAAAATTAAGGTTGCGGACGGCGGTCTACATGTCTTTGAAAAATCCCAAAATTTGAGAACCTTAAAAATTCAATTTGCTCAGCTGTCCACCGAAAAAAATTTTTAATGCTTATTTTCTAATCTCCTTGATCAGTGCATCGTTGAGCACTTATGCAATAAATTTAAAAAAATACGAAATTTTTTTCCGAAAAATTGAAAAAAAAGTTCTGAAAAGTTTCGAAATAATTAATTAAAATTTTTCAATCATTTCATCATAATAGATGGTTTTGTGAATTAGCGTCGGAAAACTGTCAAACGACTGTTGAAACCAAAGTAAAAATTACACTGGGTGTACTCTATCCGTTACACCTTAGCTCGACCAAAAGTCTTCGGATAAGGGTTTCACCGTCTACAAGTCTTAAGTCTATAAGCGTTTTCAACCTCGACCAAAAATGCGACAGATAAGGTACAGTAGTACACATGAGGGTGCGTAAGATAAGTGTACACCCAGTGTACAAAAAAACAGCTGTCCCACTCCCCGAAAACAACCTATCTTTCACTGTTTGTTTAAATTTGTTATCTGATCTGTTTTTTAATGTATGCATTGATCTGACTGAGGACAGCATGTGTGGACAATTTTCGACCGGCAGTCAAAACTAACACGGTGTATAATGGTCAAATTTTCGTACTGTCTCTCACAATTTGAGAGCGAGAGAGAGGAAATGTCGCACGAACTTTAAAGGACAAGATTAAGAAAATAGTTTCTGCAAAACGTATACCCTTGCAAGAGTGTGTTTCAATTTATCAGAACCAAAAATATGATTTTGGTAAGGGGTCATTTTGGCCAGCATTATGAAATCGGAAACAGAGTCTGTTTCAACAGACCCCCAAAGTTTCCCCTTATTTGTTAATTTCAAATAAGTTTGGTGAGTGTTCATTAATTCTCATTAGACCGGAATGTTTTGTTTTATGCCAGTTGAATAAGCAGCTAGTACCAGATAATACCTACAAATAATACTTTAAGGCAGCTGGGTGTCGCAGCTTTGGACCTTTTACCAAGGTATTGTCGGAGAAACTGGCAGGGCTGATATCCGAAAGAGTTTTTTTATCTCCCGAAGACAACTATTCGCGCGGATCATTTGAATTTACATTAATCTTATACAATCTCACCTACGCCGTCACCTACGCTTTTAAAAAATGCCTCGAGAAAAATCACCTCAGAACGATCATCTCTTCAATTTTTACATTTTTCATTCAGATTTTTGTGTCAGCTCCAGAAAAGCCTCACTCATAAATGCATTAGCCACTCTTTTTTCGAAAATTTGCTTTGCGTGACAAAAATTGAAAATTGACAAAATGCTCCAAAATACTTTTTTTGGTAAATAACGTGTCGTTACTTGTTTAACCCCACTGCCACGAGCGTGTTCCCAACACATTAGTCAAAAATAGTTTTGGGAAGTGTCATTTGCCCGGCGGAATAATCGGAACAGACCCCCGATAGTTCCCTTATTTTTAATTTAAGAATTGTTGTTGAGTTCTAGAAATTTCTTATCAGAACGGAAATGCATTATTGATGCAATTTTTGTGTTTAATGCCAGTTTAAACAGTTACTGAAACAAGATAATGATTTTAAAGTAGCAAATTTTATTGTGACAACCGGCCCTAATTCTGGAAAAAGTTGTAAATTGTGAGTTTTATGCTCAAAAATCGTAGTTTAGTGCTCTAATGGGCGTTTTTGAAAAGTCAGTTTTCTGACCACTAATGCGTCAAACTTTTTTTTTTCTGTGCCGGAATCAGTTTTTCTGGGTCAACAAACCCCCGGTGAAGCGTCAAAGAATTTGTAATCAACTTACTGTAGCATCTCTCGTTAGTTTTATTGGCGGGACTCTCCTAACATGTATTGTCTGAGAACCACTCTCGTGCAGGTGAGCGGGTAGGACATCCTCGTGCAGGGTGGGTTAAAGCAACAACGAACGTCGAAAAGTTCTTATTTTTGATTTTTCAATCAAAACACCAAAAACATTATCGAAATTTTCCTGTTTTTTTTTCAAAAATGAATTTTTTCCAATTTTTGGCCAAAAAAAAAATATGCGTCTCCGCACTCCGAATTTTTTCAAATTTTTTAAAATAAACACTTTTGTGACGCTTTTATGATATGAAGAAATCAGGGCACAGAAACACAATCTTTCTGGTCTAAATACATTTCTAAATTTTTGAAGTCAAACTTTTGACTAAAGTAACATTTCCAAAAAAAAATTCATATTTTTTTTCGCACTCGCAATATGTTACTGGCTATATTTTTGTAGGCAAGAAAAACCAATTTTGGTTACAGTTCCTCACCCCTTGAAATGGCGCCCATTGAAAATGCACATAATCCCCTTTACCCTTGAAATGCTGTTTTACTGAAAAAGACTATTCACTCCTTAAAATGCATAATTATTTATTTGCACAGTACGCAATCGTACTTTTTACTCAAAATTGATTTCTTTTGATTATCTTCTACCGATCATCACCTAGGCAAGATTGAATATTTCCGATGTTTTTTTTTGGCGCGGTAAAGAGTTTAATTTGTTAATTGTCAGTTAGGGCCTCAAAAATTACTGCATATCCCTTTATTTCCTCTCCCAAAATTGGCCCCTCAAAAACACGGGGGGGAGGAAACGAACGCGTCATTTGAAAATCGAGTCATCTCAATTAGGTCTTTACGATAGCTCAACCTGAGCAAACTTATCTAATAGTTAAACATTAAAAATTGTTTTAAATAGGACCGAATGTTTTTATTTATTTTCTAAGATCACTGAAATTGTTTAATTATTAGTTTTGTTAAAAAATAGAAACAAATGGCGGGAGAAAAAAGTGGAAACAATGGGTCCGATTCGGCACTCAATTTGTTATTTGTTATTAATTTACTAGATATCTTTGCTTGCTCAGTTGAGCTTCTAAACAGAAATGATGACTCGTTTTCAATGACGCGTCGTTTGTCTCAACCCCGTGTTTTTGAGAGACCAAATCTTGGGAGGGCAATAAAGGACTTATAAGGTCTGATTTTGTAAAAAACTTTATAAATAGAAATTTTATATGGCAGTGGTCAAACAAAACGCAGTCTTATTTTGGCTACTTATTTTTCTGTAAAATTCGCGTACACAAATACAGAGACAAGTTTCAAGGTCTTAAAGTGTTTATTCCAAATAGGTGATATTTTAATTGAACCAAAAAAGACTTCAAACTGGTAAATGTCCAAATACTCCACCGTCACAGCCCTTTAATTTTGAGTTAGGGCCAGGAAACACCAGATGTAGAAATAATGTAAAGTATCTGCGTCAAAAAGAAACTTCAAATGCCAATTAAACGCTTTTTTCAAAAAAAACAAAAGATTCTAATTTTAAATTTTTAAAATCGTGCATTTAGATTGCCTTATTTTTAATAATTGACCTTATCTTTAAAACTTTAACATCATTAATTCATGTAGCACAGACTTCCACTATATTTGTACATTAATTTATGAATAAAGACCGCTTAATTGTTTTCCTTAACATTTTATTCGTATTATTAAATTTTCCAATATTTCCAGAAAATTTGAATTTTTAAGTCTTTGAGAACTAGAAATTACAGCAAACCACAATTCGTATTTTGGTGTAGAATATCCTCCAGAAAAAAGGCATGCCCCTGAAATCCGCATACCCTTTTGCCCCTTGAAATGCTACTTTTTGGATTTTTTTTTGCATTTCAGGGGTTATCGACTGTAGTCGAGAAAATCGCATTCCCACCCTACAGTAGGGTCCCTACCTCTAGTTTCTAAGTTTCTTCAAAATACCATTTGAAAATAAGTGGGCGAAAATAAAAAAGTGTGTAAGAAACTACTTCATGATTATACCGAACCTGATAGATGAAAGGTAATATTAAAATTTTAGAACTGGCTCTTGCAACTGGCGACAAAATTGCGATTAGAACATTATTAATATTTTCGAAATATAACTGAGAAATTACCGGAATTTTTACTTTTTCATTAATTTCTTTTTAATTTTTAACAGTGCGAGTTTTCTCGCTTCTAATGGTACTATTTTCCAAGTTTTGTATTGACACCACGGTTTTACGATAAATAGCTTTGAAAAGCATTTCAATGCCCCCCTCTTAAGTTCGGTTCCTTTTGATGTCAAATGCAAACAATTTATTTTTTCTGCTATCTTTCTTTGTCTATCAAAAGTTCTGACTGAACCAATAAGTGAATCATCCAAAATTTCATCCAAAATTCACCGGGAAGTAATTGTCACTAAAGTGACAAAATAAAATTGTTTTCCCATATGTTTCCTCAGCATACATTCCCAAACAATTTTTCGAGAATATGATTTGGTATCAATTGCAGAAAAACGCTGTTTTCCGTAGACTAAGCATTGACAACGAAAGGCTCGACAAGGCGCACACAATTTTTTAAAAATATCGGATCACAATTGATTTTGCGTCTTTACGTCTAATATTCAATTAAAATTGGCTACATAACATACGTACCATGTGTGTACAAATAATAAGTTGTTTGGGATGTGTTCAATGGAGTTCTCGTTTTTCGTTGCCTAATTAATTTTTTCTAATTTTCCAAGAGTTTTTTTATGAACGACCACAAACCAGAAATAATTCATAACATAAATAATTTGTGGCCTTTTCATCTAAATGTAACTTCATTTCATGTCTATTCATTAACAAGTAAATTGGGAGTTCCGGAGTGGTGTCCTTTCAGTGATGTACTTTATTGAGCCGGTATTAACTTAAGTAGGAAAGGGTGACGCGACAAAAATTCGGTGAAATGCCGTTAGAAGCAGTTTAAATTAAAATATTCAGAGATTCTATATTATTTCTGAAATTAATTCTGAAAAAAAACGTTTGTCAACGTAAGTCGGTTAATAAACGTCGGAAATAACTTAAGGGGTACTCCTCATTTGAGGCTGACCAACAAATTCTTCGGATTCAATTTTGCTATTTTTTTGAAAATATTGGAAAAGTTTGAAGATGGACTGGTAGTATTTTTACTCCACTTACGCAGGAACTACTTTTTCCATCATTCATCCATATAACGGGAAATCCGTTCTTTGAACCCCTGCTAACTACTAAGATAGCTATTTATTGTTAGACACTCTAGTGAGCATAGCGAGTCACTCGACCATTTTGTCCTCAAGTTTTATAAGTACTCTAAATCAGAACATTTGCATACAGTATGTGCTTTTTTATAGGAACAGAATCTCAAGTTCCGGGAGAATCGTCTATACTATTTGGGGAGAATGCTCCCGAATTGTTCACTTTTTGTTCCCAGGCGTAAAAACATACATGTACTGTACTAAATGATTTTAAACTATTTTTTTTTGGTATATCTTGATTCAACTAAGTTTCGAATAAATTCATTTCATTTTCAAGAATTTTCAGTAATTAAATTAAGTTTTTTGCAAGTGTCATAAAAAAACAGAAAAAAATATAATCTAGAACTCGCAGTTTCATGTATTTTGGGACTAGAGTACTACAAATTTAGTAACTAATGATGTACATAAAATTTTTTCTGTTAGATTATGTACGTAATTTATAAGCTTTTTCTCATAACAGCTGAACCTAGACTAGCCAAAGGGACGTCGTTCGATATCCCTTTCATCACACTTTTGTTACTCCTGGCCCTACTACTTAAAAACACACTACGTTTACTAATCAGGACCAGCAAGTAACAAAAGTGTGATAAAGAGATATAGGAATAGTAGGGATATAGTAGTGTATACATGAACTGAAGTTCAAATGAAGACAAGAACAGCCTTGTGCAGGCGTCGAGTTCCAAGCAATCAACTTTTATGTTCAGGTGGATTGTGGACATATATCATCTGATCAACTGACGTTTCGCCTAGTGATCAAGATTATAGAGATATCAAGTATGTAGTAAACTTCTAGAACTGTTTCTTCTTCATATCTTTAACAGTGCACAAAATTCCGATAACAATTAGACCGGTATAAAAATCTACGAGCATACAGTCTAGTTTGTCTGAATTCAGTTTTATCCGTTTTCAAAATTCTTTAACCGAAATTTACAGAAATTGTACCAGAAGGCCGGGGTTTTTTTTCAAAGCAACGCGCATCGGAGCGATATGTTCTCGAACGGTATGATCGACTGTTGTCTTTACCATCGACTTGACCGGCTCAACCAGTTATCAGCTAAAAAAGACGAATTTTGGGAAAACACACCTTAAAAAGCGTGATATTCAGATGGCGTGAGTGTTCCCGAAAGCGGTACATTACGACTTTCAAAAGTCCAATTGTATCCAAAGTCAATGAATTTGATACAACATGATTAGTGTGCCACCATTAAAATCGACTTATAGAAATATGGGTGGATTGTTCTGAAACTTCCTGGGGGTTAATAATAGTATGGGAAACTGGAAAAAAAATCAGTCGTCAGTGACGTCAACATATAAGCGATTTTTCGTGACATGATGGACTTTGTTTTCTCACCGATCCGATGACCGGTTAACCCGTTATCCAGCTCTGGAAAAAACACGACAGATTTTCCAGAAAATTTCCAGCAAATGATAGAATCATGATGCAATGTTGTTCATATTTGATGAATTTCACAAGAAAAATTTCATCATCCTATTTTCTGGAAATTTCTTTGAGGTGATTAATTTTTTATCTAAAATCCTGATCTGAAATGAATATATCTCAATGAGATCGGGGCTCCCGAGTAAGAAAACCGATGATCGAAAAAGGGTCCTAAAATCTTAAGTTTAGGACCTAGGATACGGTTTTTGGCGCGAAAATTTGGACCATTTTTTGCTCGAGAGCTCTTATAATAATAATTTAATGAAGAAACTAAGCCACTCTGGGAATGAAAGTTAACTGTTTAAAACAAAATTAAAGTTTCAAAAGATTTTCAAATTTAACCCGTCAGAGTGATTGGAGTTCCGGGACAAGCACAGCATGCTCAAGCCAGCGCCAAATCAGATCCAATCTAGGTTAGTTGAGGAGTAGGCCTTATTACGTGAAAACTTCTTTTTTTGCTCTTATTGATATGCCATTTTAAAGCGCTGTAATGGCCTGCTAAATGTTTGTCAGAAAATATAAGAAACTAGATTTTGGCGCTGATCTAAAGAAACTGCCAGACAATTTCGATATTATATAACTGCTGTTATAGTATTATTTAGTACAACACTGTTACCTACCAGACAGAAAAAGTATTCTGTATTAATATATATTAGTGACCATAGGCTTTTTATTGACTCTACGGTTATCAGCCATTTTCTTAAGCTGAAACGTCAATAGAAAAGACCTATGGCCGAATAAAATATTAGATTTTATGACCGAAAAAACAAACAAAAATCCGTTAATTTGTGTTGTTTAATTTGTTTTAATATTTAAAAGTGCTAGAAAGTGCTTTTTATCATTTTCCGAAAAGAATAATAGTTTTGACAAGCAATTCATTAATGCAAATAAAAATTTGTTACTGAACTAGAACACATCCTAGAATAATCATGAAAACAGCATTAATATTCTAAATTTTTATCTGTACACATTTTGAGTGTTGAAATAAGCCCCTAATTCTTGACGATTTGAAATAATGAAATTTCAAAACCAAAATTGGTATCTATGTTTTTAAGCTTTGTTGTAGAGATTTTTTTTGTCATTTCAAGACCCGGGATTTTTTTTGTAAAAATTTTTTTAGAAAAATTGATTTAAGGGGTTTGGTGCGTCGCAAAATGAGATTTCTAGAAAACAAATTCCTCAATTTATGTTATGCCTTTGTATATGAACAATATAAAAAATAAACAGGCATTTTGGTACTATTTTAATCCTAATAGATAGCCAGCGGAAAGCACTTTTTCATGAGTTAAAAATTAGGACTGGTAACTTTTAATCCAGGGAGGAGAGCATTTGATTGAGACCACCCTCAAAAAAGAGTCAAAATACTGTTTTTTGGTATTACTGAGACCAAATTCATAGAATTTTTCCCAAAAACTCTTCATATTAATCTGCCCACGTTCTGTCCGGTTATTTAAAGGCATAACAGTCATTGTTGTAATTAAAAAACTCAGAGAGGAGATCATTTTGAAAAAAAAATCCCGTCATTTTGAAAACACGTTTCTGGTTGGACGGGCCATCCATCACTTTTCGATTTTTTTCTAGGAAGCAAGATTTTTGCGCAAATACATCAGTCAAGAGGTAATACTTGTCCAAGCAGTTTTTAACTCGTTGCAATTATTGGCCATTGAAAACCCCGTTTTTTCGCCTTCAAGATGCGACCGACCCCTTAAGCCCTTAGCCTCCGAGGCATAAAGCGGTTTAAAACGCTATTTTTAAGCGCTTATTACGGGAAAAATAAAAGTTGCATTGCCAACTTTATTGTTCTCTTGTCCTCGAATTAAGGATAGACTTAAACTTAAATAGTATGTAATTCACATTTTGACTTTATATAACCTATAGAAAAGTGACTTTCCCAAATTGTGCTTCAACCTAAGCAATTTATTGTGAAGAAAATGGGAGACGTCAGAAACAAAAATAAATAATGGAAAAGATTAAGAACTAAAATTTTCTAAAAAGTGACCTCCTCAGAAATAACCTGCAATTTTGCGTCTCTAATCTACAAGGTGTTTTCGCCGAACCTACGAAAATTTATCGAAATCAACTTTAAAAAAT
Source organism: Oikopleura vanhoeffeni (assembly GCA_004367855.1). Classification (NCBI taxonomy): domain Eukaryota; kingdom Metazoa; phylum Chordata; class Appendicularia; order Copelata; family Oikopleuridae; genus Oikopleura; species Oikopleura vanhoeffeni. The sequence continues at coordinate 20,248 of SCLH01002013.1, read as the reverse complement.
AAAAATTTAGTCAGAGGCGTCAGGGAAAAAAACTAAAATGCAGCAGTTCAGAAAAAAAAATTCTAAAAGTGAATCATTCAGACAGCACCTGCAATTTCTGGTCTTGTAATTCACCAGGTGTTTTTTGAAAATAGCTCTATGCCTCGGAGGGTTTAAATGTAAGGTAAATTTTCCGAGATTTTACAAGCGGCTGCAAAAACCAGTTCTAGCAGAGCCCACATAGGAAGCCTAGAGCGCTATCTTTTTGGCAAGTAAAAAAGTAAAGGCGTTTTTTAAATGAAACTTTTTTTAGAATAGGGTTCGGGCGGACCCATGTGGTGGTCGCCTTAAATAAGCGGTCAAAGTGCAGGTCATTTACAAGTTCATTATTGAAGACTTTGAAAGTCCCTCAAAATACACGGAAGGTCGACTTTCTGATGGAGGTATTAACAACTTTGAGTCAATTACGTACTGAATGTCAGCTAAGAGCGCAAAAACTGGTCCATTTTTGAGATTTCAAAAGGCGGTGCTGAGCCAGTTTGCTCGTGAACTTGACGCTTAATTTATTAGTCGGACCACATGGTCGCCGACCCTAACTTATAAAAAAGTTCCTAAAAAAACGCTTACTTTTTCACTGCCAAAAAACATTAGCGCTCTAGCTCTCTTGCGGGATTCCTAGAACTGTTTTGCACCCTTTGTAAAATTTCGAAATTTGGCGTTAAAATTAATTTTTTTTGAAAAATATATAAAAAATCATTACGTCTTAAAATGACGCAGAAAAAATTCTCTACAACTTCAAATCATCCTTTCCAGTTCCAATTCATCTTTTAGTCATGCTCGTAAAGAAGTTTCCTATAGTCTTTTTGTTGTAGGTTTTTCTTATTTGTTTGAGAATCTCAATTTCAGATATTAATCGTCCAAATTTGCCAGTGAGTTCAAATTCCAGTATCTGAAGCGTTTTTCTTTTTACATCCAAAGGCGCATATGCATTTTTAAACATGAGAACTTATGGTCCATGAATCAATTTGACTCATAATTTAATGAGTCAATTATTGGAGTCAATGACACTTTTTGAAAAACTGTCAAGAACAAATTAATCTTTCAGACGTAACCACCTGTAGAATAATTTTCTACAAGATACGCTCAATTAAAAAGGAGTCTTTTTTGGTTATGTAAAATCGTTACAAAGAATTTGAGGCTAAAAAACATTTTAATTTAGGAAGTGAAATTATTGTTGGATGAAGAAAAGAAATTTTAACTGCTTTGGTCCCATTAACCCTGTGAGCAGCCAGAAATAAAAAAGTTCCGCCAAGGCACCGACACCTATATATAGGTGACTGTTCAACCCGTTTAACAGAAAGCCCAAGGTAGTTAAGAGTTTCATTTTATTTTTTGCATAAGGGAAGTTCAAACGATATATTTTTGACATCCGACATTTGAATATTCTAGAATTTTGATTTTCAAGTTCTAGAAAAATTTACTGATAGAGAAAGGGTTTACAGCATATTCACGTGATACAAGCTATACAGTGGCTGGTCACAAATTATTTGGTATTGGAATCGATGCACAAAGATCTGACTTATGTCATCTCGGTTTGTTTCTGATTGATTTATATATAATCAATCAAAAATTATTTTTTAAAATTAGGTTTTAAATTTTGGATTGAAAAAAATCAAATTTTCATAAAAAATGGTTATTTTCCCTATAAAGCAGATAAGTAACTTCTATATTTATTTCTGGGTCGATATTAACTAATCAGTGACTTCTGGTGGACACATATTTAATTGCTCGAAAATTAATTTTTTATAATTAAAATTTTTCGCTGAAATACTTAAATTGAAAATTTGAAATACTCATCTTTGAAAAAAAATATCTGTTCCTGTATACCAATTAATGCTTTGTTTTGAGGTCAAACCATGGGAAAAACACTTTCCTAAAACTGGCTATTTCAAAATTTTAATGACGCAATAGGTCGCATTTAATTTTTACGAGGTAAAAGATTGGAAAAAAATTTCAAAAAAATCAAACCCTCCGTAAAATTTGAACAAAATTTCCATAATAAAAAATAAGTCACTTTTTGAAATCCTTGCAAATTCTTTATAATGTATTCGAAGGAGAAATTTTTAACGATGGTTTTTTTTGCATATTTTAGATGATTTTAAATATGCAGTCACCTATATATAGGTGTTTGTGCTCACAGGTTAAGTATATGGATTAAGGGGGAGCAGCGATGTGGAAGATTTGGTACTTTTTCCGGAGTGATGTTTGAAAGAAAAAAAAATGTGAAAAATTTTTCATTTTATTTTTCTAAAATGAAGAGTGTTCATACTTGCAAACGTTTATATTTTAAAATTTTTTACATACTAAAGTATCTGTAAAAATATCAAAACCACTTTTCAATTACAAGACTCCATTTCCAACCTTCACCCGAATGTGGGATTTTCTTTTAAAGCAATATTTATAAACTTTTAGACATTTTCGGTGGGTGTAATACACTGAAATTATGGGAGGATCATTATCCCATGCAAAAAATTTCTTAATATGAAAGTTTTTTCCATGAAAAATAGTAGAGAAACAGCTTTTTAAGGAAAAAAAATTGACCTTCATTGAGTTTAAATATCAAAAAAATGTCCTGACTTTTAAAAGTCTAAATAGGCCTAGAACTGTCATTGACACCCGCAAATTCTTACACAGATTTTTTAAAAATAATCAAATTTTTTATGATTGCGTGCCAAATGGCACAAAACCGGTTGTCCACAAGCAAGTGGTTGATAATTTATCAAGAAGTTCAGAAACGAATATTCACTTGACTGCACGCGTTAAATACGTGAATCAAATAGATACCAGAACAATTTACATTGTGATTTGGCTTTTATTTTTTAAGGACGATTTTCAAAAAACTAACAATAAATTTTTGACGTGATTTGCGGAGAAATTCTCATAATATTCTAAAAAGTCGACAAACAAAATGACAACATAAACATTTCATGATTTGTTAAACAGCAGTCGACAAATTATTGTAAACATTCATGAAAAAGTTAAAGTGGCTATTTTTTCGGTTTTATCACAAACTTGCAAAAAATTATATCAAAAAAAATTTTTGGACGAAAAATGCTTAAAATTTATAATGCTTGGAATTTTTGTCTCGGAAATTTACGAATTATAAAATAAAGTTTGACCACCAAATCGTTCCTTAAATAGATAAATAATGATTTTAATGGCTGATACACAGTTATTGGGTTCAGCTAACGATAATAAGCACAAAGCACAAAAAAATAAACCAACTAATTATTTTGTTAAATTAATTGACGCCAGTCTGCCACATCGCTGCTACCCCCTTAAGGGTCCTCGACTAACATATCGTATATATTTCACAGAAAAAAACAACGTTTGATTCTTGTAGCCAATCAACTTTCTGGATTTAAGAATACGCCAATGAAATCGGCTTAAATTTGAGCGGCCACCCAATCACATTTGTGGGTAATTACGCTTAATTCAAATAATCACGATCTGTCAACCAAGGGCCTATATCCATTACGATGCCCGAGTAACATAAATATCTTATTTGCGTCTTAAAGGAATAGGGAATAAGATATTTATGTTACTCGGGCATCATAATCGATATGAGCCAATAAGCCCTATACGAGATTCAGAAATTTAATTTTGAAGCCATCAGTTCAAATTTCCCCCATCAGAGTGAAAGTTTGAATTCAAAAATTTATATTTTTATCGAAAATTTTATTTTATAATTTATTTTTTAGGAAAGCCGGAACCACCATGTGTCCGATCAAGCTAGCAACTCAAATCGTCTTTTGAGAACTTGCTTGATGGTATGTGTAATCTTTCTTGTTTGTTGGTTTCCATTTGCTTGTATCAATCCAATAATGTCTTATTATCCTGACTGGTTTGATCGAACATATCCAGAAACGTATGGACCGTTTTTTAGAGAAGCAGCCATTTGGCTGGGATGGATGAACTCTGCCTTTAATCCAGTTATTTATTATTATGTGCTGGGGACGAAGAAGTAAGCATATTATTATTTTGTACTAAACGCCTCAAATTTATATCAGAAAAATCTCGACTTTAACTCGGAAAAGACGGAAATGTCGTCACGGAAGTGCCAGCGAGTTGTCAATGGTCATTAGAAAGCGTTTTAGAAAAATGAGCAATCGGTAAAATTTTAAACATCGACCAATTAGCCAAATACGGCTTTTAGAGTATTATTTGGACTAGCCAATTTTAGAACTAATCTTTAACTAATCTTTAACGAAAAAATATATCAGAACTTGTTTGTAAATATATACACTACTAAATACGTAACCTATACAAGATTTCGCGAAATCACCTGTCAAACCGGGAAAGGTTATTACCTGATTTGGAAATAAACCAATATGTCGACTCGAAACACAGAATATGAATTTTTTTTGGTCACTTAGACAATTTTTCGAAAACATAATGGTGGATTTCGAATACGATAAGACCTTTTTGAAATCGATGGTCTCAGATTTCTTTCATTTTAGGCTCAGTGTGTTAACCGTAGGCGAAAACCAATTTTGAGACGAAAAAAGATCTTTAAAAATTCACCACAAGGTGGCAGGAGGCGTTCAAAGTTCAAAAAAATCAAAAACTGTGGTAAAATTTTTGGTGAAATTGAGACATTTTAGATTCCCAAAATTTGATACCCTTGAATTTTGAACTTACACGTCCTGTGAGACCCTGGGGTCGAATTTCAAAAATTTGAGAAAAGTGGTCCTAGGGAAACCCACAAGGATTCTGAAAACACCAACAAATTGTCGAATTATAATCCCACGTAGCCGCTAGCTTGCACCATTTTTTTTTATTTTTTTCGAACTTTGAACGCCTCCTGCCACCTTGTGGTGAATTTTTAAAGAAATTTTCTCTTCTCAAACTTAGTTTTTGCCTACGGTGAACAGGCTGAGCCTGAAATGAAAGAAATCTGAGACCATCGATTTCAAAAAGGTCTAATCGTATTCGAAATCCACCAATCTGCTTTGATTTTCTCGAAAGTGGACTGAAACACTGCAGAAAAATTTGGCTTATGCATACCAGATTTTTGAAGTTTTAAGTGTCAAATTGAAAAAAACCGCACCTCAAAATATAAAAATAAAGTTGTTATCATAAAATTACATGGTCCTTGAGTTTATTAAATGGACTTCATTTGAAAATTTAAAATCATAAATACTTTATTGGGTCGAGGTCCTTGCAGTTTGTCCTAGAATAAACTGACTTTTAACGATATTTTTCGTACATTTGAAACGTATTCTGAAAGTTCGTTTGAGAAGAATAAATGATAAACTTTACAGATATTTGTTGTCAGAAATTAATAATTGCAAGTTTTTGAAATGACAACAGTATTCAAACACTCTGTATGCTCTTACAGGTTCAAATTTTAACACGCTTAATGCGTGGAGGTGTACTTGAGGAGAGTATAACTTGGGGTCTATTCTTCTGCTTAGAGGTCACACCTGAACATGATTCTGAAGACTAAAAAATCCAGTTTAAGATAAAACAGTTCTATAACGTATAGGCTATTGGTCAAAGAACACTCACGAAAACTTTTACTTCGGCCTATGGTTCTCCCGGTCCGAACCCTAGCTATAGGTCATTGCGGAGGGTTAAAACTGATTTTTACAGGGCACCCTGTTATTTGTTTTATTAAGACGTCTAAGATGAATATATCCTAATTTTATCCAAAACTCACCAAAATCTATAGCCTCTGCAATGACGTTTGGCACCGCTATATGTATATAAACTAGATCTCCCGATCTTGAAAAGCATGTTCGCGTGTGACCCTTATTTTGTTCACAAAGTAAACTGCGCCTATTCTGCAAAAAAAGACGTACTCGCCGACATCACTTCTAATTATAAGTCAGAAACACAATTAATTACCGCCCCGAACTCGAGTTTTCTAGCTGTATGCCTTGTGAAATAGGCACAGTCTACTTTGTGGACAAAATCAAAGTCTAACGCTATATCCCCTATTCACACTTTTGTAAATATCCCGGCCCTCCTACTTAAAAACACACTACGTTTCCTAATAAGGGCCGGGATATTTACAAAAGTGTGAATAAGGGATATATCAAGCCATACAACTCCGCGCGTTAAGCGTATCAATATTTGAACCTACAAGAGCACACGGGGTGCTAATTAATAAATCCCCTTTTCACACTATGTGGAATATCCCGGCCCTACTAAAACACACTACGTTTACTAATCAGGGCCGGGATATTCCACAAAGTGTGAAAAGGGGATATATCCCTTTATCACTTTTTGGTTAGAATGCGTAGCCACTCCTCCTTTTAACGTGTGATTTTAACGTTGTGGCTACGCATTCTAACCAAAAAGTGATAAAGAGATATTTAGTTGTATCTTTTGTATAATCTTGAAAGTTTTTCTAAATACTGCTGAAATTTCAAATGCTTTGCAATAGTTAATTTTGAACATCACAAATCTCGGTAAATGCTCTCAATTTATTATCTATACAAGTGACACATTTATTTTTGCAGTTTTACAAGAAATATTACAGTATTTGTTTTCAAACAAACTCTCAGAGCACGTTGACTGATCAGAACAGTAGAACAAAAAGTTTTTACAAAAATTGAAATCAAATCTAAAAAAAACAAAGGACAAAGACGCAAAAATATTACGGTTCCGAATTAAATCTTTGTCTTGGCAAGGCACAAAGAAATGATACATAATTAAGAGTGGAATTTCTTTCAGATCTAACATAATGAGAATTTCTATTATTTTGACATATTTCCATAAATTTGGCTTAGTTTGTAAGAAATAGGGAAAATCACCATTTAACACCCTATTAAACACCCTATTAAAATTTTTCCGACAAATCGCTCTAGTGTGATTTATCATGATTTATAATTATGATTACTTCACAGATCTAATTACGATACTTATCTTGGAAACATCGCCATGTGGTCGTTTTTTGGCCTGCGAGATGAGCAGAAAGTTCGTTGTGGAATTTTCAGACCAATGAGCGTAATTTAGGACGAAAGCTGTTAGCCATTGACAGACGTTCATTGGTCTTAAAATTCTACAACGATCTTTCTGCTCATCTCGTAGATTAAAAAATCCACCGTAGGGTGATGTGCACAAAATCAGTACAGGAGGGCAATATCGCCGAAATTTTTGGCGAAAAAATTCCCGCGATAAAGGCCCTCCCTTGTATTGTATAAATTTATGCGACGTTTAGACAGGTAAATATATTTGTTTCTAGAATTATACGAAAATAATGCGAGCGAAAAATAACGAAGGAATTAACAGAACAAACGTCTAACAACGAAAATGTTTCAGTAATTTTGAAACAAAAAATTACAACTATTTAAAAAAATAATTTTCTGAGCAAATATAGCTTAATCTGTAAATAATAAATTATAATCGTTAAATCTGCATTCGCTGACCTGAATGTTTACTCAAATAAGTTATAACGTGTGAAGTGAACTGATAATACTTCAACATATGTCGATTTTGAAAGCGGAGATTTTTAGAATATATACGGATCTAAGCATCTTAATAAAAATAAACCCATTTTAAATTTGAATTCGTACAATTTTGTTCATTTTAAATTTTGAAAATGTCAACTTACCCCTCCGATTTAAGGACGATAATCGTCCGACGATTTTCTAAATAGTTAATTTCAGATTATCTACGAGGATCGGCTCAATGCGGCGGCAACATTCTGTGAAAGGTGTCAATACAGATGACGCTCGATTATAAGGGTCTATATTATTTATTACAAACAAACAGCTACAATATGATGACAAATCAAGATGAACAAAAATAACTCAACTTATCACTTTTACTACTTTCTGGAAGTTTGTTTAAAAGTCCACTAATTTCTGTATGATTTTTAGCTTTTTTCAACTTTTGGTTGACCTGTTCAATGCGCGATATTTTTCTGATCATAAAAAATACAACAAGTAAAAGCAGAATTATTGGAATTAAAGCAAATACAATAAAAGTTGTGTTATAATTTGATTTTTCTTCGATTACCGTAGGACATTTTTCTTGAACGAAATCATAAGCACCTCCAAAACTTCGAAGTTGGCAGCTATCACCCGAAAAATAATAAGGACAGTGACACATAAAACGACCAGTTCGCCTCACACAGCGTCCACCATTCAAGCATACTGTGTCGCACATTCCGGAAGAAAATTGAAAAAAATAAAAAATTTATATATTTGTCACAATTTTTTCCGTGACAAAAAGCTTATCTTTCGTTTCTAGTTCTTTCTAGTTTTTTATCTGAAGTAATTGCTAAACTTGAGCGCCTTTATATGTCGTTTTTTATGTGACTTACGTCTTACCAGCGCTAAATGTGTAATTACTGAGTCATTTTTTCAAGAAGTCCTTTCTATTGAAAATTTATTCAGTCGTAAATTCTAAGAAATATCGTATAAGTTTATTTTGAGTTTATTTACATAAATTCAATGCCATTGATGAAGAACAGGAAATACGTTTTGAGAAGAACGATCAATATTATCTCATACACTCCCGTTTAGGCAAGTTGTTTCCCAAAGCACTTTCACTGCACTTTATAACCCCTGATGATTATTCACAGAGTTAAAGTTATCGATGAACTTTCGGTGTAATTGACATTTGAAAGAACAGTAGTACAAGGGTAGGCCCGATGTCACCGGCATAATACCACCGAATTTGCCAAAATCGACAAAGAAAACCTACGCAAATTTTTAGTTAATTCCTGCAGATCGCAGAATGAGCCAATTATATCGCCGATTGGTGGAGTTCGTAATTCTACACATTTTGGTATTTTACTGTTCGTGGGCATGCTAGAAACTCCTCATAAAATTAAAAATATTATTTTCGAGTTCCCGATAAGTGTTTTAATAAATCTTGGAATCATACAAGTAACAAATGGTGGTGCATCAGATATTCCAAAAAAACTAGGTTTATAATTTCAACCGGAATTTTTTCAAGTTTTTGGAGCAAAAAAATATTATACGTGATATTTTGGGTCACAAAGGCATAAACTTTTTTAACCTTGGTCAGATTGCACTATTTTATCAAGTTATACATCCTATTCAAGTCTGACAAACCTCGCTATCTGAGTGACTCACCTCCAATGCCTCCCATATTTAGCAAAGTTCTTTAAAGGGCCATATTGTCGGGCCATATTTTTTGGATATTGGTTTGTATAAAATTTCAAGTGGACACGTGTTAAATGATATATTAGCTATTTCCAATCTTCAATTAATGTTGCAGCTGCCACCAATATCATTCAATGTTAGTCTTCTATAACCCGTATTATTTTTTTTTGTGTAAAATTGCATTTATTAATGACTTTTGTTGGCCTGATTCTGGCCTCCAGATGTCATCAGCTTGATACTGTAGTCAACTCGCCACGTCGCCACACCTCAATTACGCGTCGAGTGAGTTGCCCATGAGAATTAACCACAATAATATGTATATCTTGGTTTGACATTTAATATCCAGTTCAATTGACTCTTGCAGCTGAGTAAAACATGACTACACTGATTTATTGTCGTTTATCTTGATTATTATTAATTTT
>SCLH01002012.1:31273-48251 GCA_004367855.1 Oikopleura vanhoeffeni | reverse complement strand
ATACATACGCATTTTACGAAGCTTAATCATTATGACAAGATCAGTTATAAAAGTTAATCGATGAAGCTTTGACACAAAAGTGACCGTTTTGTGCTGTTTTTTTTTGAAAATTACTGTAATTCCAGTACTATTTTTCAAAAAATTTTTAATATCAAAACAATTGAACCTCCATCGTGATCAAAACAAATTCTGAAGACATATTTTTTCCAATAACATCATAGCCCCGAGAAAATGACACGTGACCGTATATTTAAGGAATAAGGTTGAATAATGTACTGGTGTGTTTCCAAAAATTGCTTAAATCAATTTTGAAAGAAGTAAAGTGGTTCTTCAGAAGTTTTTAAAGACTTTTTTCTCATTAAACCAAAAGTCCAAAAGCGATCACGTGACCTCAAATTAGGAAATAAGGTTTTGGTGAAAGTAAACAAAATAGTGATCAAATTACGCGCGAAAATTTTTTTTGGCCAATAAACACCTAATTTTAAGAGTTCTGAACATAATAATATTCTCCACAACAACACGTCAACGTGATCTTATTTTTTGAGAATAAGGATTTATCTATGACATATTTCAAACCTTATTTTTAAATTATTTCGTCACCTGATTTTTTAGTCGGACATTAGTGTAATAGAAAAAGTTCTTAAAATAGCTCAAAATTCATCCCAAAATTATTTGTTTGTAATTTGAGAACTTTTTCAAAATACCGTATATTGTACTATATATTTTTTTTTCAAAAGTACTCAAATCAATGCGGAAGACCCCTTAAAGAATCGTAACGAATTTTATAAGAACTGTAATTGCATTACAGTATGGCCTCCCGGTTTAAATAGAGCATTTCTAGAAGTCAACACTTTGGAAAAAAATGATAACATGAACGCCTACGGCATGAAAGATATCACATATTCACAACAAAATTATCTCACAACAAATTTTAAGAGACATTTTACTAGAGAATTTTGTAAAAAACATATAATTATGTTTTAGACAGACCGATAGAAAATCATTTGAAGTTTTATATGAGGTAATTGCAAATATAAATTAAGGTTTATTTCATCTATTATTGCACTTTCATAGTCAAGTGAAAGTAAATTTCGCAACTTTTTGTTCTTATCCTCATTAAATGCTTTAAATTCGTTTAAAATTTATTTGTTATTTTCATTTGTATAGCAAGAAAAACGTATGGAAAATTTTTAGATGATTTTGGCTGATTTTGGCTGATTTTTTCCTAAATTTAAAAATATGTTAGGAATGAAACTCCTTAAGGGTAACAGCGATGTGGCAGATTGGTACATTTTCTGAGTGATCGATATACAAAATTTGTATGAAAGACAAAAAAATGTGAAATTCATTTTTTTTATTTTTATCTTCAATAAAAGGTTCATTCTGCAAACGTTGATATTTTGATTTCTCAACATAAGTATGTTACAAACTAAGTTTCCTGTAAAAATATCAACAACCACTTTCATTCGAACTCCATTCCACTAAACCCGAGAAAGAATTATTTTGAAGACAATTTAATAAACTTCAGACATTTTCATGTGTGATGCGCTAAAAAGTGGGTAAATATTCTGCACATGAAAATTTCCTCTATATGAAAATTTTCATGAAAAATAGAGAAAAACACTTTTTAGGAATAAAAATTGACCTTCAAATTGCGTTTAAATATAAAAAAATGTCCTGACTTTCAAAAGAAAAACGCCTATTACACTGAAATTTATTGGATGTTTTTGCGAAAATAAAATTTGTTAAATTGCGGCCAAAGGCAACAAACCGGTTTCACAAGCAAGTGTTGGTAAATTTCATCAGTAATTCAGAAACGAATTCGCTTGGTCTTCAATCGGTTGAAATACGAAAACCAAATAGTATACCGAAAATTTCACAAAGATTTGGACCTGATTTTTTAGCTGAATTAAAAAAACCACTAATAAACATTTTGATGAATTGCGGAAAATTTAATAATATTTCTAAAAAAGTCGCAAAAAATGAACAAATAAACATTTATGATTTTTCAAACACAGTCAGAAAATATTAGACATGCATGAAAAAATTAAAAGTTGATATTTTTTCTTTTTATACACAGATTTCGAAAAAAAAAAATGAAAAATTTTGGACAAAAATGCGTAAAATTTTCTAAGTTGCTTGAATTTTTGAAAATTTTACGAATTCAAAAATAAAAGTTTCGAACTCAAATCTTTCTGTAATAAATAAAAATAATTTTATGAGCTGATACACATTTATACTTGTTCAGCTAACGATAATAACACAAAAATAAACCACTAATTATTTTTGTAATTAATTGACGCCAGTCCGCCACAATCGCTGCTAACACCCTTCAAGAATTTTTGGTTGACAAATTGTGACCTGTTGCAAGAGTGTTCGGGTCAATATCCCCTTCACATATCCGAATATCCCGGCCCTACTTCTAAAAATACACTACGTTTACTTTACAGGCCGGGTTACTCGGATAGTGTTAAAGGGGGATATAAAACAATTTGTAGATTTATTCGATTAGATATATATGACAAATAAAGACAAAAAATTGAGGATTTTTTGTAATAAATTCGCCGATGTTTTACTCAAGAAAGGTGTTGACTTTGGAGCTCGCTACAAGAAAATCTTGGCAAATTTATTAAGAAAAATCCAATTTTTCTGTAGAACTACCGAAAGACAATCCGCAAATTTTAAAATATAAGGGATTTCAAATATTTATCAAATACGATAAATACCGTATATGATATATACGGTATATCCTTTAACACATTTATGATGAATTAGGATGCTTATACCGAAATCCTCCTACTGCGCCTTTTACACAAGTAGGCGCACGGTGCTTTTTTTGAGGGCGAATACGGAACTTGGGATCCTATTATGGATTTAAAAAAAATAGCGGAAAAAAATCAGCTCGCGAAAAAATTTTGGTCGAGGCCCTTTTTTTGAAATACTGCTTGCGATTAAAAATTTTCATTTTTTTGTGATTTGAAAATCTCAAGTCCCTATTCACCTCAAAATAAGCACCATGAAGCGTAAGTGACCCAATGAAATAGCGGGATTCTTGAATTATCGACAATCGAGTATCTGATTGGACACTGGCTCCATAGTTACGCCGACTGGTGTAAAAGGCGCAGTAGGGAGGATTTTCGAATATATGTACCTGTTTTTCACTTACGTAAGCCAGCAGAGCTCGAATCCGAAAGCCAAGAACTTCAGTGTATGCAGAATCTCATTGCAGATAACATTATATATGTGACATATATCTATCACGCACTTCCTGGGCTTAATGCCACTATTTATAGCTAACATTTTTATATCTAGTTAATGATAAAATAAAATGGAACTGATCCAAATCGGACTTTATTTTCGATTTTTCTAAGATTCCTGAAATTTGTTTAATTATCTAAAATATTTAATCGGAAGAGTCGTTTTTCAAAATCCGATTAAATAAAAATGTTGGCTGTAAAAGCTGCTGAAAAGCCCCAGCAAGTCCGTAATAGATATGGATATATCCATGTATGTTTGACGTCCGATATTTTTGCAATCACTCGATCATTACCGACCATTGTAGATCACTCTTATAGATAAAATAAACGAGTAAAAATAATCTCATTTGTAGCTGTTTTAAACGGGTTTTAAGGGGTTCCCAACTGCATTAAACGACTGAAAATAAATTCGACTTTGAAATGTTGTAAAATATTTTTTGGACATTTTATCAAATAAAAAGTTATTACCAATTTATGGTGTTAATTTGTTAGCCCTCCGATAACTAGAATCGTTTAATCAACGTTCAATAATTTTTCTACCTGTACTTTTCGCTAATTGAACACTAACTATGGGCGCGCTGATAGATCCGTCTGATATTTCTCTTGTTCGAACAAACAAATTATCTGTTTTTCCACACTTAAATCACACTTAATCAAATTGTTTGTTGATTCAATAACTGACAAAAACCGCACTTATTTACTTTTGAAACCACCAAAGAATCAACCTAAAGATGACCCTCATTTTTTTTAAATTTTGACCATTTTTTTCAACATTTTAAAGTTGCGCGCCTCTAGAATGAAAGTGAGAGTCATTTAACAAAAAATGCTTCTACCCCAGTTAACTTACACGATTGTTCGAGATATTACAAATGCAAAAAAAATTAAATGAAAACTCAAGCGCTGAAATTTTATGGCGACACTTTCAAATCTCAGTTTTTGAGAACATTCTAGAGCTCGAAAAAAAAAATTTTAATTTCGGCCTACAGTAGTTCGCTACTGCAGCTCTACATAATCTCAAGAATTTTCAACTTTTTTTCGTGTTTTTGAAAGCGCTGAAAATTTTTCTAGGTTTGAATTACCGGTTTTCAATTCGGTTTACTGGTAAATGCCATTTAGTAGAAAATTTCAAAATCAATGACTCGCAGCCGAGGTTTCGATCATTCCCAGCCTACTAGATAAAAGTTTTTAGCTCCCACCGTATTTCCTTGAAAGACATTCGAAAACCATTTCATACCGGTGAACCCCCTTAAGAAGGTACTCGTCGGCATTTTTGGCAACCATTTAGCCCATTTTTTAAAATAAACTTTTACTGTTTATAGACACACACTCCAGTGTTTACTGGCGATTCAAATATTTTCAAATCGATTTTTGGCAATTTCGAAGCTTTATTATTTAAAAAGTACTTTTTTGCAATTGAAATAAGTGGGCGGGATAAAATGTTTTATTAACCATTTTGTGATTTATATCAGAACCTCACGTGATGGAGAAATGTTTTTTTTAGTTTCAAGTTATTCAGATATTCATATTTCTGACCTGCCTTGAGAATCTCGACAAAATACAATTAAAAAAATTTGAAAAACCAATTAAGAACAATTTCACTTTTTACCTGACTTTGGACTTTGAGTGGCCCTAAAATCAAAGTGAAGTCGTTATAAAAAAATCTGTTTAATTAAAATTATTCTCTGAAATGTCGCTGAGATAAAAAAGGAAAAATGAAATCGTAATAAATTTACGGCGCTGAAAGTTTTGAAAAAAATTTGAGTCAAGAAATTACAGCATGTCACATTTTTCTTCCGTATTACATTTTTGCATAATTTACTATCCGGAAACGGAAGCAAAAATTTGACATGCTCTTGGATTTCTCAAAATTTGTCAAGTTTTGAAATAACACCAAATATTCAACATTCTTTCATGACATCATCAAATGTGAAAACACATTCTATTTTATTTCTCTTTCATGTTTCAACTCACCAAATGGCTATAATTTCCGAACCAAAAAAGTTGGAAAATGAGCTTCAAACCAAAAGATGACAATTGTGAAAAATTTAAGCATTGTGAAATTTCATAAAATTCGTAGTATTTACTATGAGAACGGGACCGCTAAATGACCAATTAGTGTCTATTAGACTGTCGTTCCCGGGATTGAAGCGATATGTTATCGAAAAGTGCAACCATGTTGCTCCATTGTTGCTGATGAGAGAATGACCGAAAAGGTCAACTAGACCGGGAATCGAACCCGAGTACGTCTCGTACAACATCATGATCGTTTTGAGTGCTTTAACCACTAAGCTTTCTCAGCACACATATGCAAGCGTATATTCTCGCATATAACTCGCGCGCAGCTGTATTCGAGCCGTCTCTATCGGATACCTCAATCCGAATACAGTTCGCTCACTAACAACTCCTCCCAGACTATAAGCTTGCTAACCTCAGTCCTTAACGCCTTCGTTCCACATATGTGGCCTACTCATGACTTACTAATCGCATGTGGCGCCCTCTGGTGGTCGGTTCCAAAGTGGCCGACAGACCTTCGAGGTGTGGGACGATGCACGTTACACTAAGTCGATGCAGTACGTGATCGTGATGTAGCTTTCTCCGAATCTCCTGTCAAGGACGTTTGTACGTTGTTCGCTGATTGCATACTACCGTATGCCCTTAGTACTTGTATAGTGGATAACTAATCCTGTACGCTAGTTTTAGGATCCACCTCTTAGCTCATTGTTCTTGGCACCCAGAAAGTTCTGGAAACGTCGAACGTGTCATCGAACGCTCAAAAACGCGATTTTCGCGATAACGAACGAGCGCAACTGTGATTGCTGAGCGTATTACCTCATTGCGTGCATGCCATGAACATTTCAAAAAACGCCGCAACTGGCGTCAGTCTTCATTTTGTTGTTTACGGCCGAAAACCGAAAATTGGATTACCAACAATCAAACCTGATGGTTTTTCATTTTCCCACCCGAAAAACTATGGTGGAAACCTTCAACGATTTCTTGATCGTATTCACCACCTAGTTCGTGTATCCGCCGAAGCTGCCGACAAGTTGTTGGATTCTACCCAAAATTCATGGAAGAAAGTTCTGAAAATTGTAGTAGGCGACAGGGTTTATGTTGAACGAAAACAGTCAGCGGTTGCCAAATCAACAAAAATGCCTTGGCTAGAACCCTATAAAGTTACTGCTTGTAACGAATATGTGGTGAGAATCACTGATGAAAAAGGTAATTCAGATTGGATTCATCGTCACCACACCCTTGAACATGTTGACCGCAAGCCCGAGTTATCTGATCCCGATTTAGATTACTTACTCGAAGCTCCAAGCCTTGCTGGTACCTCACTGTATGTTTTAGGATTTTTAAATTTTTTATCCAATACAATGGGGGAGACCAATGGGCAACAGCGACCAATGGGCAACAGTGAGACCAATGGGCAACACTTCGGTCGGCATAACTTTTGAAAAACCTGATCGGATCGAACTTGATTGGATCGACAATTTCAAAAACCTGATCGGATCGAACTTGATCGGATCGANAACATGTTGACCGCAAGCCCGAGTTATCTGATCCCGATTTAGATTACTTACTCGAAGCTCCAAACCTTGCTGGTACCTCACTGTACCCTCAACATGTATCCGACGCTCTTTCGAACCAGAATTCTAGGGGGGATATCTCTAGTGCGAAGATTCATGTTCCGAAAGTACCGAAGGTCCCTGTACCTAGACGAAGTGGACGTCAATCGATCGCTCCTAAAAGATTGGAAATCAATCCGAGAGCAAAATCGTATGCCGCCGTTCTTTACTAAACTTCCCTACTGTACAAATTTTTACAACAATAAGGTCTAAACTCCGTTCATAGTTTACGTATCGTTCATAGTCTACGTATCGTTCATAGTTTACGTATCGTTCATAGTCGACGTATCGTTCATAGTCTACGTATCGTTTATAGTCTACGTATCGTTCATAGTTTACGTATCGTTCATAGTCTACGTATCGTTTATAGTCTACGTATCGTTTGTACGTTACGAGTCGTTCGTAATCTCAGAGTTGTTTTTAGTCTACGAGTCGCTTGCTATCTACGCGTCGTCCGGTTAGCTCTTTTGACCTGGATATCATATTGTATGTTTTCGCTATCACAAAGTTGTCTAGAGACTTGGGGAGCTGTTGGTGATTTTATACTTTTGTATGAGTCACTAAGTATCTCGACACTTTGTCCGCCTACTATTTCTAGAGTAATCATGGAGCGAGATATTATTCTCGCTCATTCTGTTTTCTGCGTTTTGCTAAGAATACACAAAACTATACTTTAGCAGTTTACTTACGCCAAGTGGAAGTGATACCTGTAACCGAGTTACCCATCAATAACACAACATAACAAGCGTATTATATTTATAGATTGGAACAGCTGGAATTCTCAATTCAATGACAACATTTTCATGTTCAGTCCTGTAAAAGCCACAAAAGGTAATGAATGGTGGAGATTTTTCACTTATTGTTTTGTACATGCTGGTTGGGAGCATTTATTAGGAAATATGCTTATACAAATAATGCTTGGGATAATTCTAGAAATTGCTCATGGAACCTGGAGGATAACTTTATTATATACTACAGGTGTGGTGGTAGGATCTGTAACGTCTTTGATAGGCTTGGGGTGAAAATAATTCTTGCGACAATTCGAAGGTAGTTTGTGCGAAAGAAAACCCTATCTCATTTATGTAATCAAACAAAATAATCGGCGTGAACTGATAGAATAATCGCGTATTGATATTGCCATAACCAGTGTCCAAGATCGATCTGCTAAAATGCAACAAAAATGGTCTCAAATAAAAATTTCGAATATGCTCGAATGTAAAAAAATTCAGAAAAAGCTATGAATCATCGTGCAAAATTTAGAACTTAAAGATGGCATCAGGCGCCCTAAATACTCTACTAAAAGCAAAAAAAAGTCCCAAACCAAATTCTCGTCAAGTTCCGGAGCAATTGAATAAAATTTCCGGCATCTCAAGCAATTCTTCATCTGATATCAAACATATAAGGGTTGAGTAATATAACGTGAGAGGCAAGAGCAAAATTTTACTGCTATTGTTAGAACCGATCATTCCTTAATTACACCGCTGATTACGCTGGATACCGGAGAATACTGTTGCACACAGCGGGCCGTCAAGTGTGGTCTTTCTTCCGACCACATTAAGCAAGGGAGGACCATTTACATTTCAGATAATCTACTTATTTTGTTTTTCACAACTTGATGGTACATATTTATTGCTTTTTATAAATCTTTTTATAATAGTTTAATTTTTATAATATTACTTCTTCTAAATAGTTCATTTCACAAAGTGATTCGCTACTTGAAACTAAAGTATTCCATAAAAATCGTTTGTGTTAATAAAACCATGTTTCTGTTTCACCAACAACTTCATTTCAATTTAAACTCACCGGTAGAGGAGCTAATAGTCAGTGCAGACCTATTAAGATTTGTTCAATTTTATTAGATGGCATCAAATCCCAAAAAACAGTATGACCACTATTTAAGGGCCAATCAAAATGTATCCTCCCTGACTTGAAAGTACACATTCGAAACAATAATGGCACAAAGTCCGTAGATCATATGAGAGTTTGTCCGAATTTCTCATTTTTATAAATCGGTTTTAATTTCCCAAAAATGATAAATTCCAACTATTTCATTCAAAATATTTTGAAACGAAAATGACGCGCCGAATAGCAAGCGACTCGTAGACACAAACGACTCTGAGATTACCGAACGACTCGTAACGTACAAACGATACGTTAAGCGATACGACGGTAGACTATATAACGATACGTAGAACTAAACGATACGTAACTATGAACGATACTATGACTGAACGATACGTAAACTATGAACGGCAAGTCTTAACCTTGTTAAGAAATGTGTACAGTAGAAGTTTAGTAAAGAACGGCGGCATACGATTTGCTCTCGATGATTTCCAATCTTAGGAGCGATCGATTGACGTCCACTTCGTCTAGGTACAGGACCTTCGTACTTTCGGAACATGATCTTCGCACTAGAGATATCCCCCTAGAATTCTGGTTCGAAAGACGTCGGATAATGTGAGGGTACAGTGAGGTACCAGCAAGGTTGGAGCTTCGAGTAAGTAATCTAAATCGGGATCAGAATAACTCGGGCTTGGCGTCAACATGTTAGGGTGTGGTCGACTGAATCCAATCTGAATTACCTTTTCATCAGTGATCTCAACATAGTCGTTACAAGCAGTAACTTTAGGTCTAGCCAAGGCATTTTGTTGATTGGCACCGCTGACTGTTTCGTTCAACACAAACCATGTCGCCTACCAATTTTCTGAAACTTTCTCAATGATTTTGGTGAATCCAACGACTTGTCGGCAGCTCGGCGGATACACGAACTAGGTGTGAATACGATCAAAAATGCTTTAAGTTTCCACCATAGTTTTCGGGTGGAAAAAAAAACCATCAGGTTGATGTGTTGGTATACCAATTTCCGGTTTTCGCCGTAAACAACAAAGAGGACTGACGCCAGTTCGGCGGCTTTTGAATGTTCATGCTGCACGCATGAGGTAATACGCTCACAATCAAAGTTGCGCTCGTTCGTTATCGCGGGAAAATCGCGTTTTTGAGCGTTCGAGACATCGTTCGACGTTTCCAAACTTTCTGGGTGCAAGAGCAAGAAGTGTTTGGTTCCGATTAATAAAACGCCACAACATTCACGAAATACTTTCCGTAAAATGAGTTCCACGATTATCAAATGATTTTGTGTGCAAAACAGTTTGAAGATAACTTCCCGTGAATCTGCATAGCCTCGAAGCCTCGATCTCTGGTGTCGGAAGCTATAAAGGCACTGAAAATAGTCAAGGATAGGGTGAAGAATACTTTTGTCATGAATTGCTCGACGGCAATGTGGACAAAAATACAGATATACTAGCATATCGAAAGGACTTAAATCACACACGGATAAGTGGTCAATGGTGGTTTGGCCAATCGGTTTGTGAGTCTTCCGCTGCAGCCATACGAACACANGAATAATTAAATTATTGTCTTAATTTATTGTAAGTCATTTATTCAAACGAACCTTTTTATTTAGATTTCTCAAAACCATGGTTCCTAATAATAAGCCTGTAACAGCACCACCCAAATGAGCTGCCCACGAAACCGAATTTTCATGGTTCATGTATCTTTGAATCGAAAAATAAACTTCCATTCCGCAATAAACTGTCATGAGCGACACTCTTAAAATAGCCATGGCGCAATTCATGCTATCTCCATTGAGCATACAATTTGCAATAACTGCTGTGATCAAGCAAAAATCACCACGGAAGCACCAACTAAATTCGTGTGTGGAGTTACTAAAATGGGGTGAAATACAAAAAATGTAATTAGACATCAATGGAGGTGTCAACTGTCAAATACAAAATTTCAAAAAAACTTCTCAAAAATTGTAGTTTTTATCTCGATATACAATACTAAGTAAATATATGGAAAAAAGTCCAAAAAACGTGTAGGCCAAAGTGTAAGAATTTATTTCAAAACAGCTACATAACTTTTCTTGAAAACATAACCGCACGGTCCGCTTTGCTAACCTACCCGCAACAAAACTTTCTGCTAATCGGGAAGGTTAGAAAAGCTACCAAAGGGCGATGTTCCAAGATGAGTGTTGTATGAGTTATTCAAGCACTACGTATATGCGTAATGTATCGAACCGTACATAAAAATACAAATAACGGTGGTTTGACACCAAGAGAAAATCAAATGTAAAAAATAATAATGGCAAAAATTTCTTTGATAAAACCGGCTAAATCCGCAAGTTTTCATGAAATATATGTAAGATTCTCTGAAGACCGATTTAACCGGTCTATAACGACAATCACCGGTAAATCGCTTGATTGGAAACGCAAGGAATTTTTTTGAAATAATTATGATTAGGTAAGCGATGTAAAAACTTCTGTATTATGAGCTTCTAGATTTATGGTGGCATTGCATTTGTAATATTTAACACGGTACGTATTTTCGAAAAAAACCATTTCAATAACTTTCTCAGACTACGGTTTTTAAGGGGGTTGTGGTGTAAAGATGATGAGTGGAACAAAATAGTTATATATTTTCTAGAACCGTCAATAACAATAATTTATTCTTAAAAGTGATGAAATAATCCGTGGGTAGTATGAATGAGATGTATGATTGGTTCAACTAATGAAATATGTAAATAAAGTGGTTTGATTGGTTCGAGGCTGTTGAGCGTGGGCGTTCGTCTCTTGTCTGCAATGCTCGAAAGTTTACACTCTGCTGGGAAATTATAACAATAAATCTTTGTTTAAACGCTTAAAACCTACAGAGAATAATTTTTTCAACGAGCTTATGGTAAAATATGACAATAATTCGTAGGTTTCATACATTTTCTGTTTTATTCAATTTTAAACAAAATTGACCGAGCTTATTCAGATTTTTAAAGAGAATTCTGAATTTCATTTTTACCGTCTAAAATCAAAGGAGATTTTTGTTAATTTTTCTTATGTATTATTGAAGACGTCGTACTTTATCGAAACATCTTTGTTTTTATTCAATTTAAAGCAAAATTGTCTAGATTTTACAATTTTTGTGTGAATTGAGAACATTTTTTTACCAGTTTTTCGATGCCGCACCGGTGAGCCATCCTTCACAGAATTAAAAATTTTACTTGCAGTGACAGAGAAGTCTCCCGTATTTTATTCTCATATTTATTCTTATCTGCCCGTTATTGACCCTTCCAGTCCAGCTGGAGGAGAGGGCTATTTTCCCCAGCAATTCCAACATTCTACACCACAACCCCCTTAAGGCAAAATATATCAAACCAGATCAAAGAATAAGTTGTTTTTACATTTTGAATTCAAAAAAAAGGTTTGAAGGTCACCTTGAATGGTAACAAACGACTTCGCCACTTCAAACTCACGCGGTATAAGATTCGAATGCGTACCTTCAAAAACCAGAGAGAAGATACATTTTGAAAAAACAATTCCGTCAGTTTTGTGGGCACGTTTCTGATTGGACGAGCCATCTGTCACTTTCGATATTTTGAAGGATGCAAGATTTTTGTTCAAATATATCATAAAGAGGTAATATTTAGTCGAACGATTTGTACTTTTGCGTCAATTGGCCATTGAAAACTTTGTTTTTTTGCCTTAAAATGCGACAACCACCCTCTGAAGAGGGTTCTGGGTGCTGGATTGCATGCAACAATTATCTTTCTTTGTTTGATAAATTGGACAAATAAATACTATTCCCTGGTTTATCGGTCTTGAGAAATCAATTAAGACGAATAAAAATTTTGTAATTCGACTTTGCAGTCATTTTTTAGAGTTTAAACCAAAAATAGCATATCACCTAAATATGGACAAAAATATAATTTGAATAGCGAAATTGAATTCTTAGTCAAAAACTGAGCTAGAAAAGTATGTTTAAAAAAGCCTGACACTATTACTAATAAAAATCAGGTCTCTAATTGTTTGTTATGATGTTGACATGCTGCTTTTATGTTTATAGCGGTGCGCACTCAATCTATGATTAAGGGGGTACTCAACGGTTTTTGAGATTTTAGATTTCGGAGGTGCTCAGAAGGAAACTTTGAAACATAGGTTATCGAAAAGGTTCTGAAAACTCCAAAATGAAGATCTTATTCTGTTGCGCCGACCAATAAGTAAGGAAAAAAAAAATATAAATATTTTTTTATTGAGCACAACTCAGACCATGTTGTGATTAGCCTCAAAATAGATAAAAATAAAATCCGAAGTTTTATGTATTTTTTTTGTTGCTTTGATATTTTATTGTGTTCTATTAATCAAAAAAATAAACAAATAGTATAAGACATGTTAGTACATTGGGTGCAGGTTATGCAATTCTCCGTGCAGCGTATGTTGGAATAGTTTGATCTGCCAAAAATGCCCTTCAAACTATTTTACTGCGATAATTTCCAACGGTATTGAGCGTCGTACTTTTCCAACTATACGCGTACTTCTGGGTAATGTGCTTTCTGTATTGGTCAATGTTGTACAATATCTGAGTTGTAGGAATTGCGTTTTAAAATTTTATTGTCAATTAGTAAGATTTTGAGTTGATTTATCCGGTTAAGGGTAATTTACATATATGTTTAGACTAGATATTTCTAGTGTATTTGTATAAATTTGATTTCATCGCAAAAAATGAAATAAAGTTAATTTTTTGGAAAAAAAACATGAATTCAGAGAAAGTGTTTTCGGATAGGTTAGAAAATAAGACACTGGCTAAAAACTTTCATTTATCGGTCGAAGAGAAATAAGAGGTTTTTGAAGTCCGCAAAGAAAGTCTGCGAAAAAATACCTAATATTATCAAGCATTTTTTCAACTCAGCGATTATATAAAACAGACACGAACTCTTATAAGAAATTCTATTAAAACTACGTCAAATTTTACGGGGCTTTCTTATGGTTGCAAGTTAATTGGGGGAAAAAATTTATGTGTGGCGAAGATATTTAAGAGATAATAAATTTACTGAGGAGGATAATCTCTTCTTCAAAATAATGAAAGGTCGGAACTACAAATTTGTTATGGTCGCTTTTGATGATAATAAATAATTATTCTCGGGATTCGGTTTTTTTGCTGGCTAAAAACGCCTATCTTTTGCCTAGGAAACATTTGAAAAAAAGCCCTTATCTTGGTTGCCTGTAACAACTATACGCCGCCACGCTCAGTAATCAAATAAAGTGTTATTTTTTTCATTAATGCTGTAGGTTTTGCGGAGGCTTGAGCGTAGGTTTTTCTCTGCGGGTTCCAACATACTGGCGTACAACTATGAACGCCCGCTACCCCTTCTGTTTTATCGCATTTTCCGGAATTAGTGACTTTTGGTTCATTTTCACGAATAACTCAAACGTAATCTGTTTATAGAAAATTCCAAAACGTTTTGTGGTCAACGATGTTTCTGATTTATTTTAAAAGTTGAAATCAACTTGGAAATAAACTCCGCGAGTAATATCCTGCTGAGGACAAATTAAGGATTGAGAAAGTGTTTTCGTAAAGTGTTCTACGAGCTTATTACGATTATTAATATAAATTGACATAGCTGAAAATCATAAACAGTGTTCACAGAACAATATTGGTTTAATTTTCACTTTCCATCATTTCAAACAAAATGTATGAGGCTTCAAAAAGTAGTCAAAAACTCCCAAGCCATTGCTGTGTTAGCACCCAGAACCCTCTTAAAGCGACAGATTTTCGAGAACAAAATTTGTCCCTTCAAAGCGCATTCAAAAAATTATATTTTTTTGCATATTATCTAAAGATACCCGGTAAACTCGAGATGATCTTATAATTGTTGAAATACGCGATTAAACCGGCATTTCAATAACACACCACGTACTTAAACGTCCTGACAGTTACTCAAAGGTCTTGACCAACACCTTACTTTGGCACTTTAGTTGGAAAAATTATAAGCATGTAAAGTGCGTGCAAATATAGTCTATACAGTATAGACCAGGGGTCGGCACAAAGAAAATTATAACCATATCGTACCGGATCATATCGGCTAGGGGTAAAATTTCAACTATACCGGACCAGATCATATATCGGCTGAGGGTACATTCCGACTATACGGGACCATATCGAATCGAAAGAGGGTGAAATTTTTACTTTACAGGATCGGATCGAAAGGAGGCAAATTTTTTACTCTACCGGATCGTATCGTATCGGTACCGATATGATCCAGCTTTTCCGATACGTATCGGTGAAAAATAAGATTTTACTTTTGTTTATTAAAAAAGAACTTCATATTGAAGTTAATCAGCGGTCACATTTATTATGTTGATTATTGGCTACATTTTCTAGCGGAATCACCTTTGTACGATAAGTTAAAAGTGACCATTTTTGTCTTAAATTAATTAAAATATTTTCAAAGATGATCACATGCGGAGCTAGAGAGCTGAAATGTGAAATATGAGTACTTTTTGAAAATGATCAAGTTTTTCATTAAAAAATCGACCCTAGACTAGGGTGGGAAATGCGATTTGAAAAATGAACATTTTCGGGCTTGTGCACGTGAGAAGGCTTAAAACAAGCGCAGTATCGTTTTTAGTCGAAAATTTTTTTTTCTGAAAAACGATATGTCGGACGGCTGTCAAAAATGAGCTTGAAACTCGAAATTAAGGAATTTGAAATCGCATCACCATAGCTGTCCAACACTGAAAACTATTTTTATAGTCATTTTTCAACTCTCCTTGATCTAGTATGATTGTGCCGACCCCTGATATTGACTAAACTCTATTTATTATAAGCCCCTAACTTAGCTTTAGATAATTTTTAAGATCTGAGGAAAGGGGGTTTCAAGCTGTTAAACCTGATTACACCGGAAATTCTCCTCAAAATTTTTCATTCAAAAATTAAGTTTTTAAATTGTGCCCAATAATTTTTTTCTTTAGGGGGTTCTATCGGCCAGCCAGTTTTTTTTCGAGGCTCATACTTTTAAATTGCTTTATAATAATACCATAAAAAACTCTAGGATGATAGTTCATAATCTCGTCATCAACTTTTGCTAAACATTTTCAAGATCGAATTTACAACCAACCGGTAAATGATTTTGTTTTCGTCCTAGTTCAGATAATATTCGTACTCACACATAAGTTGTGAGGTAGCATAGCAGAAAAAATGACTGCACGCTTTTTCAATTTTCATCCTCAAAATGTCTCGATTATGCCGTTTTTGCCATTTTGGCCACGGACAGGAATATTTTTTCAAGTGACATATTTTCAAGTGATTTACAAAACTATTTTTACATGTATCACAGATTATCCTGACAATTTGGAGGAAAATGACTGCGCTCGAATTTTCAATGTCAGTTTTTAACTCTCAGGAGGACATTTTGATTTTTTTTAAATCTCAATGTCATCCTATTTCTTTTTTAATGGCACCAAACGAATCGTAAGCATCACTTTTCTGGAAGTGATATTATAAACTATCTTCACAATATGAATCTTACGAACGCTAGAGATCAAAACATTTTATTTATTTTTGACACTCAGAAAAAATTTCGATGTTTTTCGGAAAATTTTTCGTTATTTATTTACAAATTTTGTGTTATTTATAACTAAACAAGTCTCGCCGAGGTCAAAAATCATAGATTTAGCGCGATAGCATTTCTGGTTCAAAAGATATGGACTGCCTATAAAACCCCCTTAAAATCTTGGATGACCATTAATAAAAAATCACAGTTCTATTTGCTTATTTTCATACAATTCAATAAAAAAGCAAACAAAGATGTATCGACGTCCTGACAGTTACTGAAACGTCCGGGAAATAACTCAAATGTCCCGAAAAAATTTGTCAAATCATAGGTGTCAGGAAGTTCGAGTACGTGGTGTATGTATAGGGATTAAAAGTGTACCACATTTTCCGAAAGCTTTTTTCACCCCATAATTTATATCCAAATATCTACTTACATAAAGTCAATTTTCGCGAAAATCTGTAGGAATTATTCTTATGTATGTATCATCTGATATTTTCGCCAGTCTTACCGCAAATAAATTATTTTCTCAACTATTTAAGCGTAATATTTGTAACTACCTTGGTAAAAAAATTATTTTCTTGAAATTTTCAACTGAACATTAAGGGGGTAACCGACGGAGGCTGTATCTCGAGACTCATAAGTGATAGGAAGCTAATTTTAGTTGCATTGTCATTTTCGTGGCTGGTTTGCTTCCAGAAATAAAAAAAAAA
>SCLH01002012.1:15466-30851 GCA_004367855.1 Oikopleura vanhoeffeni | reverse complement strand
ATAGAAGCTGATTTTAGCTCTTCTATATTTTTGTTAACGGTTTGCTATAAAAACCTTAAAAAGATGAATTTCGATAAAAAGTTTTTCGATTTTGCATATAATGGAATTTTCTCGTATTTTTTTCGGTAATTACTTTTTCTGGACTAGACATTGGATCTGATATTTTACAACTAATTTTATTGTGAACTCTGACAAAATGTATCGAAAATTATGATTTTTACTCAAAAAGTTTTGGATTTTCTTTAAAATCCTATTTTTGACGAATTTAAGGGTGATAAACTTTGAGTGCTCTTAAAAGTAAGGAGAAAAACTACAAAAAAACTCTTTGACCGCTCGCTTTGCACACTTTTAAAGTGCTTTTCTTCAAAAATCTGATATTGTTCGACTAAATGACTGGGGTCAGCGAACATGTGCAAAAACCATTATTTTGGAAATTTCTCTGAATAACAGAAATTTGAAATCAGGCTTTGTACGGCTTTTAAGCTCACAAATTAAAGTTTATACTGAAAAAAAAATTGATATCCAGGAGTAGATAAAATTACCCCAAAAAATCACTTTTTGGACCGTATACCGGCCGGTCCGGTCATATAAAAAACTTTTGACACCATTTTTTGAAAATAACAAACAAATATCTCCGAGAATCCGAAGTTTGAACTCAATACGAATTGCGGTTAGCTCAGGACTAACGTTTGAAAATCAGTTAAACCCGTCGGTTACCCCCTTAAGCCCCTTAAGCCTTGAAACAATCACTCATAGTAAATACACTATATCGGATCTTATAGCAAATCGTCGTTTGATTACACAACTCGAAAGAAAATCTATTAAAAAGTTGTTTTTAGCTAGAAAAAATGCACCGACCCCTTGAAGCGCCTTTAATCCCTTAAAGCGAAAGATTTTCAAAAATGAAAATGCGCTTTAAGGGGTCAGGGACTGTAAACTTTCTTTGAAATGCGTGAAAATGTTTTTCGGAGAAAAATTTGGCTCGAAATTTTGGATCCCGCCGATTAACGGTCAAGAATGCTTCACACAAATTTTCAGAGTGGCGCTTCTAATAGGAGCAGATATTTTGACACTAATTTTCTACTGTGCGTAGAATCACAAGTGCTCATCTGCTATAATTTTCGGAGTAAAAGTTGATTTGAGATTCAAAAAAAAGTTTTGCGTTAAAACATTTCGATTTTGTCTTGACATCAAACAGCGAGCAAAATTAAACTTTCGAAATTACTTTTTCTTTTTATTATCAGAAATTTTAACACAAATTAAAAATGGCCTACTGTTAACAGTGAGATTGTCACAGTGACAAAGTCACAGTGACAAAGTCACAGTGACAAAGTCACAGTGACAATGTCACTGTGAGAATCATGCGAAATATGACGTGTTGTCAAATTTAAAATATAATCTTTATGAAATCTTCGTCATATAGTCAGTAAGGATAAATTAACAAATAAATTAAATTCGAATATATTCCTTTATGACCTTTTGCTTAATCTAAGATATGTGGGTTGAGGGAGCCAATCCTAACACTCCTAAGACCCCTTCTAGCCACTTATGAGGCCGCTTTATCTTCTTTTCAGCCCACATCTCTTAGATTAAGCAAAAGGTCATAAAAGGATATAAATAAACGAACTATGAATTTCGAGAATTAACAAAAAAAATAAAGAAATGGACTTTCATTGATTGATATTCGAGAATTCATGTTCATTTTACTGGGTTATTTTTAGGAGCCATTTCTTTATTTCCATCTATTTTTGAAAAATCAGAAAATATTCCCCGTTCACACTTTGTAGAATATTTGAGCCCTGTGTAGTAAACGAAGTGTGTTTTTAGTAGTAGGGCTCAAATATTCCGGAAAGTGTGAAACGGGATATGAACAGATTTTTAAAAGCTTTATTTCAAATTTTCTTATTTAATTGTTAGGGAATTAGCAACAACTACTGTAGGAAAGTTAAATTTGAAGAACTTGCAATTACAAAGTGACTATTTGAGAGTAAACTTAATTTGTTTTTACTCGATAACTACCAGCGATTTGTTCGTCGGGAAAAGAAATATTTGACTTACCGATAATATCGAAGCATATCTTGGATTATTTTATCGAGGACATCTTAAATAAAAGATTAAATAACCAATTTGATTTTCGCGGAACTTCCGATCTGATACGAAAAATATCAAATGTGCTGACGTCTGCGCCAAGTCTGAAGTTAAGACTCTGAACATGCATAATTATGACAATTTATCTCACCGTTTTTTAAAGATGGTAACTTCATTTTACAACTGCGTTACCCATAAACCTCTCGTACGTTTGTAAACTTTTGAAAATTGTTCTGAACCCCCTCACACCCATTGACTATCTGAAGGCAAAAAAAATTTCGGGGGCCAAAACGGCGCAGAAATAAAATCGTAACAGACCTAGAATTCAAATGCTATGTCATAGAGTTTGCAATTTTATTTCCAAACCTATTTTTGAGGATTTCATACGATTAGCCGTTCGAAAGATATTTTTTCCTTTTTTTTTAGGATTTTCGCTAAAATGTCTTAAAAAATTAATTGTGTGGAAACGATACATAAAATCAAAATTCTGAGGAACCCAATTTTTTGGAAAGTGTTTCAGAATTCTTTTGATAATAGTTGATTTTTTCTGCAGTCTCTATACGAAGAAAAAATTTTCACAAGTGATTTTTAGGAAACTCAAAATAATCAAAAAAAATTATTTTTTCAAAAAATTATTTTCCGAAAAAAAAGAACGGCAATTTAACCCAAATAAAGCCGGAAAAGACAAATCGATCAAGTGAAGAACATAAGGTGGTACTGATCTTGAGTTATCAGATGATAAGAAATATTTTTCACATTTTGCTGCATATATTTTGACGCGCGGCGATATGAATAATTGTTTTGTAAGCGATCGAGATATCATATTTCAAATTTGAGACAAGTTATAAATAGCTTAAGTTTCACTTGTAAATTTGTAACTTATATGTCATTGTAAAAAATGAACAGTTTTCCAAGAAATACAAGGTGAGTGAATCACTATTTTATCTGGCAGTTATCGAGTTCACAGACTTCGAAATTGGAAAATGTTATGTGTTATTTACTTAATTATATCCTCGATCTTAATTAGTGAAAAATAAGTTAATTGATATCTTTACCAGTTTTCCCTTGATAAGCGCTCAAAGTATTGCCTTCAGATAGGCTTTTGGGTGTGAGGAGGTTAACTGCCGAAGCGTCAAGTTTTCACAATGCAATTACAATCATACATGTAATTTTGAATTTTGACTTTAAAACTTACTCTCAGGATTTGATCATTTATACGTTTGCTGGACATATTTCGTATCTGTGAGATCAGCTTTGAATGCTGAACAAAATAGGAAAATAAGGAGTAATATCATATTTATTCCAGAAATTGATACTTTTAGATGATGAAATATATATTGTTTGCAGCGTATTTATGCCGATGATTATTGATTTTCGGTACAGTTCTCAAAAACGCGACGTAGAAGTGATGCTGAGAATGACAGTTTGATATTCTTCGAGTTGTTTTAGAGAATCTTAAACTGGAAAACCAAAATTAAAGACGTGATCTGTTATATCGAAAAATGAATCCAAATTACTTAATTTCGAGGCGAGACATTGCTTTATTGGATTTTTGGTGAGATCACTTTTTGTTAAACTGCGAGAATATCCCTTTAGGAAGAAGGTTGTTATTTTTAGTACACTATGTACGTTAAGTCGTACGAATGAACTAGATCAAACTAAAAAATAGCAACCTTCGTCCTAAAGGGATATTGTCTCATGATGTCAAATATTATTTGAAAATAATCTAATAAATAGAAAGCTTATCAATCGTTGTAATAAATAATTTAATTATAACTTAAAAAATATGAATTTCTAATCAAGCGGTCTAAAGGCCGCTGCGGCATATACAGAAAAAATTAAAACTTTGGCTCGTGAGATTTTAAACTTGGATAAAGAGCGATCTCAAATAAACTTTGAAATCTATTAAGCAAAAGCCTTACAATCCTTATCTACGAGACTTTTTTTTTACGGGCAGTTTTCGATCACACCTGACTATCTATTCGGGTGGAGAATGCACTCTGTGGATGGTGGGGTGCATTCAAAGCCACAATTCTCATTCGATACGAATTATGGTACTCCGATGCGATCCTAAAAAACCGAAAAATTAGCTTATATTGATTTTAAAAACTAATGACAAACATTCATGTTTTTCGCGAGCAAAAATGTGCCACATACAATTATATTAATTTTTTCATGTTTCAAACCCGGCTAAGGCACTATATATAAAAAATACTACTGTATAAAACCTCGGGACTGAACTCCTCGGCAAGAAGCGGAGTGATTAGGTCTTGAGACTGCATTTTATTTTTTCTTGTACTTCAAATCTTTTTAAGAAAGTTCTAATATTATCAAAAAAAAATTGGCAGGTTCGCCTCAGTGTTTTTGCTTCGAAAGAACGGCCCCAAAGATTGAGTTTGTATTAAATAAAGCACAATTTTGAACGTGATTTGGAGAATACACAACTATCTTGATGAACTTTCTTCTAAAAAAATTACTGTGAGTTTAAAATCTCGAAACGTTGACAACGTTACGTTGTGCTAAAACAAGGTTAAGAAAAATTACTCTTTTTGATGAGTGAAACTTGCTGATGATAGCACAATGTCTGATAGACATAAAAAATGAAAGGTAAATTTTGATTTCACACGGATCGATTAACACGGGCGTCAGTCATTTCTTCTTAGTTTATACATATATCAATCTACAATATATCAATGTAAAATATAGAAATCTGAAATAAGTCAATCTGTTGTGAATATCTGAAATTTTTCTCATGTATTGAAATATAATTAAAGATTCATGATTGAGATATCAAATTATCATCAAGAAAAAGAACTTGCTTATACCAAATTGGTATTACCGATCTTGTCGACGACAAACCGTGCTGAAACCAAATTAGCCTATATCTTACATGTCAGAACCCACCTAGCCGTCAATTAACTATGCAACACAGAGCTCGCCAAAATAAGCTTGTAGATACCGAATTGGCCACCGCCTAACTCAGTTTAACCGTATACAAATTAAACTTCGAATGACCATTTATCAATCAATACCCTTTAGTATTAGATAAAAAATAAAATGATAAAATTATCTGACATCAACCAAAAATTTACAAATAAGCGAGGGGTAACTACACATGTATTTTATCGAATCGCAAGAGAGTACATTTTAACTGTATTTGATCTAATCAAACCAAAGGCAGTTAAATTTTAACTATATAAAATCAAATCGTTTTGCTTCTGATACTTTTGAGATTGTTATGCATTTATTATGACTTTGTTTTACATCAAGAAGCGGCCCGATAAAGCAACTTACTTTNAATGGTTTTTTTATTTCAAGCTATGGTTCACTATCAGTTCTGTGGTTGTCAATATTCTCTGTTCAGAGCATCGGGTTTTAAGGCATCAAGATATAACTATTGAATATATCCACCGATGTATGCAGAATCTTTCTTAAAGTTTTTGAACGCTTATAAATACGGGTGTACATTCAAAAAGTGTGCTTAAAAAGATCTTGCTTAAGAGCATGTGGACTTGAGTTTCCGGAATGTGAAGAGTAAATTTCAATATTTCTTCATGTTCAGAATTCTTCATTCAGTACATGAGTCAGTTCATTTTTCGTCTTAAGTGTTGATATATCGATAACGAGGTTTCTTGGTCACTTTTTACTAGATTTTGTAAGCCTTTTAATCATGTGATATAATCGTACAAAATTGAAGCACTTCAAAAGAAATCATCTCATGCAAATGAGAGCATATTTTGGTAAAGCAAAGTGTTGTAAAGGAGAGAAAAGGAAAGAATGAGTTGAGGAGAAATGAGCTGATTTGAGCATTCTATCAAAAGAGTTGCTTACTTCAAAAATATAGTTTACTTATTGTTTATTCACTGTGCTAAGTTTGGATTCATTTAACGAAGTAGAAAACATACATTTATTGGAATAAAAACGATAAGTTTTTATTTTATTTAAGGGGGTGGCATCGATCCTGCAGATTGGTACATTTTTTCAGAGCAATATATCCCATATTAACACTTTTGTGAATATCCCGGCCCTACCACTTAAAAACACACTACGTTTCCTAGTCAGGGCCGGGATATTCACAAAAGTGTGAATAGAAGATATGAAAGAATAAAATGTGAAATTTTTTTTATCTTCAATAAAAGTGTTCATTCTTGCAAAAGTTTATATTTTGAATTTCTTAACATAACTAATTATCTGTGAAAATATACAAAACCACTTTCCACTGTACATCCATTTTCAACTTAACCTGACTATAAAATTTTCTTTGAAGTCGGTATGAATAAACTTCAGACATTGTCGGATGTAATGCGCTATTAAGTCTGGTTTTAATTCTCCACATTAAAAAAACCAATAATATTAAAGTTTTTTACGATGAAAAATGGTCAAAAACGGCCAAAAGTTGAGAAAAACAATTTTTTTTGAGATAAAAGTTGACCTTCAATGGCAGTTTGATAATAACAAATGTCCTGACTATCACAAAAAATGACGCCTATTACACCCGACATTATATTCAGAATTTTTTGCAAGCATAAAATCTTGAAAAATTGATTGCCAAATGGCACTTACCTGTTGTACAGCCAAGTGTTGTAAATTTCATCAATAGTTTAGAAATGATAATCGCGCGATCATTTCATTAAGGGGGTGCCATAAGTCCTGCATATTGGTACATTTTTTCAGAGCGATAAATGAAAGACAAAAAAATGTGAAAATTAATTTTTTTTATTTTTANAGATTCATGGAAATATATTTGTTTTACGGAAAACAATAAATTATTTTCTCACTTATTTTTCTTACTTAAAATTCTAGATACTGTATAAGTTAGTGTTTTAATTTTGAACTTGATAAAATCCAAATCTTTGATAATGCTATAATAAAAAAGCGAAACGTTAGAAAATATGCAATGAGAATAAATTAAATTATTTGTTCCAAAAATAAATCTGTTCGACCTGTTTAATAAAAAAACAACGTTTCTTGAAGCTGATTTGGACAAAATTTTCTGAATGACCAGCCTTGTCCGTTAAAAACTATCAAGAACATGTAACAGGAATGAAACAATCCACGGAATTCGATCACTGGGGCCCGAATTCTCCGTTGAACATGATCATCGTTATTTATTAAGAGGGTGCCATAAGTCCTCCAGATTGGTACATTTTTTCAGAGCGATATATTTGACGACAAAGATTTCCGTTTTTCAAACCAGAATTAACTTTGCCATGAATGTCACAAAAGCGTTCTTTTTCAATATGAAAGAAGAAAAAATGTCAAAAATTATTTTCTTATTTTTTATCTACAATAAAAGTGGTCATTCTTGGGTAGATTTATATATTTAATTTCTTAACATAACTAATTATCTGTGAAAATATTAAAAACCACTTATCACATCCACTGTACATGAATTTCCAACTTAACCAGGCTATAGAATTTTCTTTGAAGACGATTTTAATAAACTTCAGACATTGCCGGTGTAATGCGCTAACAAATCTTGTCTTAATTCGGCATAGTAAAAACTTTCCTTAAATCACATTAATATCACTGTTTTTATACCGTGAAAAATGGTCAAAAATGGCCAAAAGTAGAGAAAAACAACTTTTTTTGAAATAAAAATTGACCTTCAATTGCGTTTCGGTAATAAAAAATGATCTTACAATCTAAAAAAATGGCGCCCATTACACCCGCAATTTTATTGGAAATTTTTTGCAAGCATAAAATTTCAATAAATTTAGTGCCTAATGGCACTTATCAAGTCTACAGCCAAGTGTTAAAAATTTCATCGATAGTTTAGAAATGATAACCGCGCGACCAACTCATAAGTTGACATACGGAGATTTAATAGATACGAAAAAAATTAAATAAGTGATTCTACCTGACTTTTTATTTGGAATTCGAAAAACCACAAATTCAAAATTTTGGACATGTTTTGCGGAAAATTTTTCATATTATTTCTAAAAAAGTCGATAAAAAATGAAAAATAATAATTTCATGATTTTTCAAACAGCGGTCAGAAAATATGTAGGTATCCATAAAAAAAGTAAAAATGTTTTTTTTTTTCGTTTTTACCCACAAATTTGAATGAATAAAACCAAAAACATTTTGGACAGAAAATGCGGAAACTTTTCATAATAGTTTGAATTTTTTTGAAATTTTTACGATTTCACAAATGAAAACTAGAACTCAAATCTTTCCTCAAATGAATAAAAATCATTTTATCAAGCTGAAACATATTTATATCGGTTCGCTAATGATACGAAGCATAAAAAGATACTGAACTTATTTTATCGTAAGTTATTACACGACTCCAGTCTGCTGGGTTATGGCACCCCTTAGTGACCTACGGACCAATAAAATTTCAAATCGTCTCCTATTGGCCGGAAATCGAGTCTACAAATTAAAAGAACCAGAGGTACCTGGTCTTCGATATCTGTTTCCTCAGAACGTCCATTTAATCTCGAATGAGAGAGGGACAGTCAACGCGGTCTTTCATAATAAGTCTAAATTCAGGCTTCATGAATCATAATTTATCATTATTATGCTATTTCTGAATATCTAGAAATCTTTTTATTTTATATCTATTGGTTAAACGATGAAATTACTGATTTTGAGAAGCTTGTTTCAATAGTACATTAAATGCAAATGGCTTCTAATTTCACTACGTCTGGCTGTCGATGAGCCGCCCTTAAAATCATTGTGGCGAAATGTCGATGAATCCGCCCTAATATATCAATGTGGCAGAAATGTTATGAAGCCGCCCTAATTCAAATATTTGCCTCTTCCCAGCCTTCATTTTTGGGCAGAAATGTCGATGAAGCGCCCTTAATATCATATGGCAGGATGTTTATGAAGCCGCCCTAAAATAGTAATGGGACGAATGATCGATGAAGCCGCCCTAAATCCAAATTGTGCCTCTTTCCAGCCTTCATTTTTTTGGGGGGAAATTAATCGTGGCAGAAATGTCGACCAAGCCGTCTTTATCGATATATACCACTTCATACGTATCAATATTATTTCTAAGCTTAATTCAAGACTAATTAATAAATTAAATTAAATTAGTGGCAGGTTTGCTGTTTTCAGTTTTTGCTGATGCAGATTTATTGACTCTTAATTTAAAAACAAATTTAAGGTACAAAAAAAAAACTTTTTTTGATATTTTATATTCATGATATTTGCCAAATTTATTTGAAGTTAATTAACATTCGCTTCGGCCCGGCGTTATAAGATTGTCAGGTGTGACCGCCAGAAAATTTTGACATTTTTATGTCCATAGTTTTAAGTTTCGATAACATTAATTACTCTAGAATCTAGAACAATTAATTTCAGCGATAATCGTTTAGTGAAAAAATTCACCTGTTTTCGTTATTTCACGCGAATTTTACTGAGACATTTCTGATTTGTAGGAATTAATATCTAGAAGTTATATGAGTCACGTTGCTTACTTAATTTTTCATTATTATTTTAAAAAAAAATATTTTTGTGAAATGATCCCCAGATTTTCTCGTAATCTTTGCTTGTGAAATTTTCACTGCAAAGAAAAGCAAAAAATAAATTTGGGGTTAATTTTTTAAAAACGAATTTTTTTAAGTTTATGAATCAACGTAGCCGAGATGGTGGCCTTTTGAACCCGTCTGTGCAAGTTCCAGTCTTGCTGATGCAAGATTTTTTAAAAAAGGAGTGGCGTTTTCACTGACGAATGTAAATGGCGATGGATTTGGGACGTATTTTTCACTTTTAGTGGGAAGAGGAAGTCATTCCCGGGTTAATATGATTAATTTCAAATTTCTGGGTTAAAACTTATAGACGGATATATTTGCTTTGTTTTATCAGAAGCACTATATCCCTTTATCAATTTTTGGTTAGAATGCGTAGCCACTACTCCTTTTAACGTGTGATTTTAACGTTGTGGCTACGCATTCTAACCAAAAAGTGACAAAGGGATATCCGTTCAATTTTAAACGGGAGATAATTTTTAGCGGATCAATGCTTTTCTGGGAGGTCAAATTTTGAAGAATGACCGTTGTTGTCTACTAGCTAATAATTAATTTGAATTACAGGGCGTGCAACTTACGACCGTAATATTCTATAGTTATCTATTGTAGAAACTACCTCGCGACTTGATTAATTTTTTCAAAGTAGAGCCCCCATTATTTTACTTATCTGTAGTTAATGTGAATTAGGTCTGCCAAAACTACGGAAAATGCATCGAAAAATAAGGTTTATTCTAGGGAATAATGACAACCAAGTCTGCCTTGACCGCGTTGCTATGAGAAGCCGGGTGAAATTTGTCGAGGCTCGTAGCAGAATTCTTGTTGACGTTGCCCAATTTTTTTTCCTGACGAACAGTTTTGCTCGGTTCTGAACCGTGTACACTAGACACGAATAAGACGGTCGTGAAGTTTTAATTACCATACATCTCGGATTGTATAGCATAACTTATGCTGCTTCAGTGAAGTTTTGCGCTTATCACGAATATATATCCTTTTACCAACGCAACTCAATCTCAAAAACGTTTACTATCTCTATAGCGCGTGTTCGAATCCCACTAATGTTTTCTTAATGATTGTCTTGAGTATGATTATAGGCAAGGGTGCTTGATAGTGTGACCGCTAAATTTGATCGGTGTGTAATCACCCAAGCAATCACTTGGACAACCTTAGTGGGATTTGAACTCGCGCTATAGAGATGATAAACGTTTTTGAGATGAAGTTCCGTCGGTAAAAGGATATGAATTATTCTCCAATAATTAAAATTTTCAGCTAAATCTAAAAAAATTGAGAAATAAGACAACATGTGGCTAAAATTCTGGCTTGGCCTGGTTTGTTTCACGTGACCAAATTCTCCAGTGATCTTCACATTTTCATGATTTTTTAGGCATATATATTTTACATTCGAACAGCTTAGCACGAGTTCTCGAATTGAATTTGTCCCATAATCCTTTTATTCTCACTCAAGCCCTATTTTTCGTCTAACAAACAGTTTTCCACGGTTTTCTAAATGTGCTGGGGACGAGTTAGGCTGTACGAAGTTATGAGAACTATTATTTTCGGAGCAGTTAAGATTAAACATCTTAAGTGAAATTGTGCGCCGATCACGAATGCTGATATTATTTCACAAATTAATTGCAAAAAATAAACAATATTTTTTTGACCCTTTGAAATTTTCATGAAGACAGTTTTGTTGAAAAAAAATTTTTGTTGAAAAATGTTTTCTTTTGTTAAAAAATGTTTTTTTTTAATTTTTTTTCGTTATAAAATATTATTGTGTTAAAAAATATTTTTTTGTTAAAAAATATTTTTTTTGTGAACCCTTGGAAGCTCCGAACAGATTAATCGGCTTCAAATATTTTTAACTCTCTCAAAATAGGAGAGATCATAACAAATAGTAAGCAAAACCGAACATAGAGTTTTTGCCAAGGAATTCAAAAATTAACTTAAAAAAATTCTCGACGATTGGTTCGAAATTTAGTTAATCTTTCTTTTTCTCAATTTCGCCGAAAAAAGTCTTAATCGCTGATCCTATAATTTTGTTGAACTTTCGAAATTTTCTAAGGATATTAGGTTTAAGGAAAGTATTTCGGGAATCTTTAACTGTGAAAATTATTACCCTACTGTGATCCAAACTTTTTTTCATTTTTTTGTGAGTGATATCTGGAATAACTGAAAAATAAGAGAAAATTCTAGGCTTTGACAAAAATATTTTTTTTAAAAAAATCTCATTTGATTTTTATTCAGGGGAGAAAACTTTTAAAGGTTGGCATAGTGAAATTGAAAATAATAACGTCCGGTTTGACAACAGAGTATACACTAGGTGACCAATAGGCTGTCAAGTTTTAAATTTATGGAAAACAAAGTTCAATATTAAGAATTTTTTGTACTCGTATCGTGTTTCTTACATAATTCAGAGCAGAAAATTGGCTTATGGCAATTGAGAATTTTAACTCCATGGCGTCTAAAATGAACAAAATGTTTAAAATTACCAATCAGTCTATCAAATAACCGACCATTATTAGGAAATTACCAGCTGATATTTTCCCACATGCTCTGAAGAGAGATTATTATACACTCATCTCAAATACAAGATCTTTGTCGAGATTATCGTCGGAGTCAGAATTTAAGCTCTCTATTATCTCTTCATTATCTTGATAAAAACAGAATTCTCAAGGTCAGCTTCTGTAAAATCAGCAATTTTTTTTTATTTTTATTTTATGTTTTCAATGTGTTTTGAATATCAGTAATAAAGTATTAATACATCGGAATTCAACGCCACCTATTGTATTTTAATCATAAAAATGATCAGCTGAGTACAGCAGACGCTTGATTATCTTGATAATTCGCCGAGTATTCATGCTCACAGGCGTTTTTAGTTTACCCAGGTTTTTGATTCGATTT
This sequence comes from Oikopleura vanhoeffeni, assembly GCA_004367855.1. Classification (NCBI taxonomy): domain Eukaryota; kingdom Metazoa; phylum Chordata; class Appendicularia; order Copelata; family Oikopleuridae; genus Oikopleura; species Oikopleura vanhoeffeni. The sequence continues at coordinate 18,387 of SCLH01002012.1, read as the reverse complement.
CCGACAGCTTTAATCGATCATTCGAAAAAAAATTTTTAATTCTTAAAAAATTATTATTTTTCAAAGATTTCAGCCGCGTATCAANACAACAGAGTATACACTAGGTGACCAATAGGCTGTCAAGTTTTAAATTTATGGAAAACAAAGTTCAATATTAAGAATTTTTTGTACTCGTATCGTGTTTCTTACATAATTGAGAGCAGAAAATTGGCTTATGGCAATTGAGAATTTTAACTCCATGGCGTCTCAAATGAACAAAATGTTCAAAATTACCAATCAGTCTATCAAATAACCGACCATTATTAGGAAATTACCAGCTAATATTTTCCCACATGCTCTGAAGAGAGATTATTATACACTCATCTGAAATACAAGATCTTTGTCGAGATTATCGTCGGAGTCAGAATTTAAGCTCTCTATTATCTCTTCATTATTTTGATAAAAAGAGAATTCTCAAGGTCAGCTTCTGTAAAATCAGCAATTTTTTTTGATTTTGATTTTATGTTTTCAATGTGTTTTGAATATCAGTAATAAAGTATTAATACATCGGAATTCAACGCCACCTATTAATCATAAACCATGATCAGCATGAGTCAGGCAGACGCTTGTATCTTGCGAATAATCGCGCAGTATCATTTGCTCACAGAACGTTTTTAGCTTACCCAGCGTTTTTTTTGGATTCGATTTCGACAGCTTTAATCAATCCATTCGAAAATTCTTAAAAAATTATTATTTTTCAAAGATTTCAGCCGCGTATCAAGGTGTGAAAAGTTGAGCTAAGAGAAAATTGGGAGAGATATTTGTAATTGGAAAGCAGGACTACAGAGCCAAAGTTTGCATTAGTTAGTTCAGGTTAACAATATTTCGTGAAAATTTTCTGGTTTTTCATGGTAACTAAAACTAAAAACGTCTTTTTTGGCGCTGATTTTCCTTACTTTTAAGTCGAAAATTTTCAAATTTATTAAATTATTACAACAATTTGGGCCTTCGGCTTGAACTTGAGTCAAATAGGAGATAATTCGAATGTGTAGTTATCACAATATAAGCGCTCAAAGTCGGACCGAAAAATCGGCTGTGAAGCCTCCACCGATTTATTGGATTCGGAGCTTCCATAGTTTTTTTTGTTAAAAAATGTTTTCCCACATTTATTATGTGATTCTGCTTGATTTTTAAAGGGGCTGGCATCGACTTGGCAGACTAGAGTCAATCTAACTTACGAAATTAATTAGTTGGGTTACTTTTTTCTGCTTATTATTTATCGTTATTAATCTGAAAAATTTATAACAAATAATAAAGGTTTCATTGTTGAACCTTAAAAGAAATGCTCGTTCCTGATTGGTCAAATTAATTGAATCACAATTAGGGGATTTTTTCCGAAAAAGTTCTATTGTTGAACAATTAAAGAAATACTAGTTTCTGATTGGTTCAAATTAATTAAATCAAAATTGGGCTATTTTTGCCACCCGGTGAAAAAAATGGCCCAAAAAGTCACGTGTTACAATGAGTCATATGTTATGCCCAATTTTGACGGTAATTCAATCTCCCTGTCTAGCCGACCGGTGAAAAAAATGCCCAATTAAAAAAAACTCAGGCTGTACATTTAGCTTTTTTTGAAAATAAAACTTTGACCACTCAAAACAGCGCCACCAAGTGATTGCACCAAAAAATATTTTTGGCAATAATTTTTGGCGTGAAAAAAACGCTCAAGATCCTATAGTTTCAGGTTTATAGGACCTTTTTATAAGGTAGCTGATTTTTTGCTTGAGCAGGAGACTGAAGGAGCTGAAGGAACCTGAAGGAGACCTGAAGGAGACCTGAAGGAGACCTGAAGGAGACCTGAGAGACTGAAGGAGACCTGAAGGAGACCTATATATAATCCTGTGAAAATCAGCCAAGCTCGACCTAGGTAAATCAAGATTACTTTTTTTGCAATGCGAACAAAACTTGATTTTTTTTGTATTGGCTACTCTAGTGGTCAGGGCTAAAATACCTCTTAATACTGGCCTGTACGTAGTTCAAATTTTAAAATAATTTTTAATTGAAAAAAAAAATTACCGAAAAACACGATTTTTGGTCATTTTGAGTCATTTTTGGAAAAAGTTAAAAAAGATTTTCTTCCAAATTCACTTATCTATCGATCCCATAGGTCGTTTTGGTCATTTAGAGACCTGCAAAATCCTCGTTTCTCAGGGTGACCCATCCTAACTACTTATGAAATAATTTTTGCTCCTATTTTAGGGAAGATTTGAGTCCGAACTTTATTTTTTGAATTCGTAAAATTTTCAAAAAAAAAATCAAAGCATTAGGAAAATTTTCCGCATTTTTCGTCCAAAACTTTTTTTGATGGTTTTTTTGGAATCTATGAATAAAAGCTAAAATATAGCCACTTTAACTTTTTCATGCATGTCTACATATTTTCTGACTGCTGTTTGAAAAATCATAATATGTTTAATTGTCAATTTTTTGTCGACTTTTTTAGAAAAATTATGAAAATTTCCCGCAAATCAAGTCCAAATTTTTTATTAGTGGTTTTTTTAAACTCTCCATAAAAATCAGGCAGAATGACATATTAATTGTTTTGTATCTATAAAATATCCGTATGTCAACTAATGAGTTGGTCGTGCGATTATCATTTCTAAACTATCGATGAAATTTTTAACACTCGGCTGTACACTCGATAACTGCCATTTGGCACTAAATTTTTATAAATTTTATGCTGGTCAAAAATTCCATATAAAATTGCGGGTGTAATAGGCGCCATTTCTTAAGATAGTAAGAACATTTTATAATATCAAAACGCAATTGAAAGTCAAAAGATGTACCAATCTTCCGGATCGATGCCACCCCTTAATGGTAACTATTCTGTTTTTACGATTGGTATAAATAGCAATTTTTTAAGTCTCTGAAAAAGCTTTTTATTT
>SCLH01002012.1:0-14522 GCA_004367855.1 Oikopleura vanhoeffeni | reverse complement strand
TTTTTTTTGTATTGGCTACTCTAGTGTCAGGGCTAAAATACGTCTTAATACTGGCCTGTACGTAGTTCAAAATTTTAAAATAATTTTTAATTGAAAAAAAAATTACCGAAAAACACGATTTTTGGTCATTTTGAGTCATTTTTGGAAAAAGTTGTAAGAAGATTTTTTCTTCCAAATTCACTTATCTATCGATCCCATAGGTCGTTTTGGTCATTTAGAGACCTGCAAAATCCTCGTTTCTCAGGGTGACCCATCCTAATCTACTTATGAAAATAATTTTTGCCTATTTTAGGGAAGATTTGAGTCCGAACTTTATTTTTTGAATTCGTAAAATTTTCAAAAAAAAATCAAAGCATTAGGAAAATTTTCCGCATTTTTCGTCCAAAACTTTTTTTGATGGTTTTTTTGGAATCTATGAATAAAAGCTAAAAATATAGCCACTTTAACTTTTTTCATGCATGTCTACATATTTTCTGACTGCTGTTTGAAAAATCATAATATGTTTAATTGTCAATTTTTTGTCGACTTTTTTAGAAAAATTATGAAAATTTCCCGCAAATCAAGTCCAAAATTTTTTATTAGTGGTTTTTTTAACTCTCCATAAAAATCAGGCAGAATGACATATTAATTGTTTTTGTATCTATAAAATATCCGTATGTCAACTAATGAGTTGGTCGTGCGATTATCATTTCTAAACTATCGATGAAATTTTTAACACTCGGCTGTACACTCGATAACTGCCATTTGGCACTAAATTTTTATAAATTTTATGCTGGTCAAAAATTCCATATAAAATTGCGGGTGTAATAGGCGCCATTTCTTTGGATAGTAAGAACATTTTATAATATCAAAACGCAATTGAAAGTCAAAAGATGTACCAATCTTCCGGATCGATGCCACCCCCTTAATGGTAACTATTCTGTTTTTACGATTGGTATAAATAGCAATTTTTTAAGTCTCTGAAAAAGCTTTTTATTTTGAAACTCTTACGGCCTATTTATCGGATCGTATAGGCCGCCTCAATCACAACAAAATCACTACATCGGATCCTTTCACGGGCAGACTGACTTATATATTTAAATCGGATCTAAAGATACAAAAACTTGCACTTCATTGGATCGGATCAGAAAAACCGAAACAATCGGATCCTAAAATTAGAATAAGATCTCATACAGTTCTGACGATTCCTGCTAAGACTTTCTTTCCCGAAATCACTGACAGATGATAAAAATAATTTTTTCTCTTGATCAGACTCCTATTGGATGCATATTTGCAAACTATCATCGTATTTTCAACCAATGTGGGTGGTAAACTCAAACGAGATCTATTAAAACTATTAAATGATGTTTTGAAGTTAATTTTTTTTCGAAACCGCAAATCCCCGAAATCCACCCACACGCAAAAGTGTTAAATCAAAATTTCAGTTTATCTCAATAAATAACATGAAATAAATTGAGCGCAGAATAGTTAACATTTTAAATCTGATGACGAAGAGACAGGTTAATATCCTTCTGTATCAAATCTCACTATAGTATCTATTGTATCGTCATTGCGTTAAACCTGAGAAATATAAATTAATTTTATTCTGCAATGAATTAAAAGACTGTAAGTACACTCGTTTTGAATTTATCGATGCAGCTGTTTTTGAGTTAATCAAAAAAGTTATTTTGGTAAAACGCTTTTGTTATCTTGCATAATATATTGCAACGTTGGATGGCCTTCCCTATGTTTTGAAATAAACTTGACTTTCAAATAATGACTGATCTTGGTATATTTTGGTGATGATTATATTAATATATCTTGATTTTTACACTTTTTTGACTGAGATAAGATTAGGAAACCATATTTTTATTGCAATAAGTTAAAGCAGTAATTATAGTTATTATTGTTTGCATAATTTAAAATGATATTTGATTTCAATTACAACCAAGTCACACCAGGGCGGTATATCCCTTTAACGACCTTTTGTGAATCAAGGATGTGGCGGGGCTAAAAAGCGGCCCCATGAGTGGCTAGGAGGGGTCTCAGGAGTGTTAGGATTGGCTCCCTCACCCCGCACATCCTAGATTCACAAAAGGTTGGTAAAGGGATATGCGGGATAAACTTGGATCGGAACGAAAAGTTTGCTAAAAAAATTTATTTTTTTGTAGTTGCAATCCTGAATAATGCACAATGAAGTAAAAAGTATGTGTGTTTTAAACTTGCGAAATGAAATTTGTTGTTCAGTGAATTACCGCCAAAAAAAAATGGTAACTAGGTGAATTAGATTTTTCAACCCTCGTCATCGGCGAAAGCTTGGCTTTCAAAATAAAATCCACCTAGTAATCATTTTTTACTAGCGGGAATTTGACTCATAAGGACATGATTGAGGCCAAATAATGTAGTGTACAGTGTTAAAAAATTAATAAGATAAGTACAAAAATTTCCAATTTGATTTTTTTGAATTTTGATCGTATATCCTATTTATATTCTTCCTCTTCTTTCTAAGAATTTTTCTGAAAGTAAAAACGAAAATCACACAAGAAATAAAATAGAAGAAAAAAATTTAGTCGGATCATTGCCATGTTCACCACAGGGAGACACAAAAATTTATGCATAAAGTCTATATTTAATAGAGATCAAGTTTGAATATTTGAAAAAAGGAACCTTGACTCAAAATGGCGGTATAAAAAAAAACTAACTAAGCCTTAAATTTCGAAAATATCATTCAAAGTTCTATGTTTTTAAACTTTATTAATTTGCCCTAATTTATTATGAAACAAAACTTTTATTTTTTTTTATTTATGAAAAAAAAAGATATTTTTAGTTAAAATAATTAATTGATATTCAAAATTAATAATGGACTGACTAAAAATTTGAACTAATTAATTTCAAATGATATCCAATTCATAAGAGTAATCGAACGAATTAAAAAATTTTCAGAGCAAGAGCTTTTTTGTGCGGATATTATTCGCCAGATAATGAATTTGGAATCCAAATTTTGGATATTGAAATTTGCAAGGTGTTTTTAGTTTATTTTGAAATAAATAGACTAGACTCGCGTCTCACTCTTGAAATAAGCTCGCTTTCGTAAAACATCAAGAGAATATAAAGTCAACCTTGTGAGGAGCGAATTAATATGCGAAATATCCGACTCGAAATGTCGGACAATGTAGTGTAGTTGGTTAACACACTTGAATCATGATGATAGAGCTCCGGGTTCTAGCTTCGGCTTGTCTTTCCACTATTTTCAGGAATTATGGTACCTCACAAGTTGTGAGTTACAACCCGTAAATAATAAACGAAAAATAAACTGTTATTTTTGTCAAGAATACAATTCAGTTTGAGCTTACCTGGTTGTTGGAAGAAATATGTCGAAAATTCAAATGATCGATGATATAAAGTCAGTCTGTTGTGATAATCTGAATTTATTTTGGGATGCCTTTCTGCAATATTTTGACTTGATTCGTGCAAATATTGCAAATTTCACTACCGGCGTTATTGAACATGGGTTTATTTTCAAAGAACTGTTACGTCATGACTTTTTCATTTTTAATTCAAGGAAATTGTTTCAAAAAATAAATGTAGTTTTCATAAGAAAATGCTGGAAAATTTTTTCTGAAAATATAATATAAAATAAGAAATAATTTTGAGTTGGACAGTTTCTAAATCAGAATTTTCTGCAGCAGCTGTTTCGATATCGACAAATTTGAAAGGCATAATTCACGATGATATTTATTATATACGCAGGTAAAATATTTTTATTCTTTTTTGGCTAAAAGAAATAATATTATAATTAATATAAAGTCAAAACAATTTATTTTTAAATAAGCGAAAACAGTCTGAAGCCTTTTTTCAAAATTCCAGCAAAATTTGTTCCGGTGTACCCATACTTCATGAGGTATAATTTGCAATTCAATTAAAAATTCTTTGAAGAATTTATAATTGATAAAAATGTTGTGTGTAATCCTGGCATTTGCTTTTTAAAACATTTTAATCAATTTTAAAGCCTTAAAGCTAAAATCATGAAAAAACATCATGTTTTTTATATTATACAATTTAACTCTTGTGAGCATATAAAAAAGCTCTGCCAAGGCACCAGAGCCACAATTGTGAGTCTACTTTGAATGTTGTTTACAGAAAGCTTAAAGGCAGTTGGAAGTTTAATTTTTTCTGAATAAGGAAGTTGAAAGGTCATTTTTTTGCATCCGACATTTTATATTGCAGAATTTTAATTTTTAGTTCTAGAAAATATAGTGAGAAAAGCAAGTATAGCCATTATCACGTGATAACACGGTCACAGTTGTCTTCACAAGTTACATTTTGTCGAAAACGATGCACAAGTATCTGGCCTACGTCAAAACTTTGTCCGCTTTGATTTATATCTCATAAATCAAAAGTAATTAATAAATAAGTAAAAATTTTGATGGAAAAATCATGATTTTTGACAAAAATGTTTATTTTTGCCTATAAAAGCAGATTATTACACTTTTTCCATTATTTTCAAGTAAATATTGTAATGAAAAACAACTGCTGACAATTTTTGATTGATTAAATTAACTTTTATAAAAATAAAATGTTTCATGGGATACTTGAAGTTAAAAATTATAAATTTCACTTCCGAAGATAAATATCTGCCCCTAGATACCAATAAATTTGTATTTCACCTGTTATGCATGCACAAAACACTTTTCTAAAAACTGGCTAATCTCACATTTGTATTTTATGTCTAGTTCCAAAATAACTTTTCAGGAAGTGAAACATAGCCGAAAAAACTAAATAAATCAACGCCCTGTTTAACTGGAACCAAACATCCGAAGAAAATTTCATTTATTTTTTGAGAACCAAATCAAAATTCTTTTTATTGTTTTTTAAAGAAAACATTTAGGCCGTCCGCGGTTGTCCCCTAAGCCGAAACTAGACACTGTTTGAAAAAAGTTTAAATCTCGAAAATTTTAAAAACTTTTAATTTCTTAAAATTCAAATTTTTCAAAAATGTTTGAGCAAGGCTTTTGATTGGTCCGCAGAAAAAATGCTCAAAAATTGATTTTGATATGTTTCTTGTAGAGCAAATCAAGGCGAATATATTGACAATAATAACCTACCCCCTTCAGACTTCCAGGAAAAAAGATATAAGGACTTTTTTGACTCCTTGTCCTTCAAAAATTCTAGTTTCGTATAGAAAATCTTTTTTGTTCTTTTTTCCGCCGAGCTGTTAATTTTATGAAAGACGAAAAATACAATTTCACGTGTTTAGGATTAAAAAAATTTTGAAAATTCGGTGCGAATAGTTCCAATTCTGAAAAAAAAGGACAAAAAAGCGAAATTTTTGACAAAAATAGATAAAGTTTCCTTAACTTTTTTATGAAGATTCTGAACTTGAATGCAGTTTAAATCTTTCCCGTGTGATCTCAACAAAAATTAAATGGCATATTTTAAATACATTTTTGACTTTGAAATCTCGAAGGCGCTAAAATAGCAAGTGTTTAAATATAATATGTGAAGTAAAGTAAGGACGGAATAGATAAAGTCTCTTTATAGGGCGGATTTTAACTCAAAAGGATTCAAGGTCCATTCAAAAATTAATTTTGGGGTCATATTTTCAACAATTTTGGTCATATTACGCTTTATATCAATTTTAATCAAAATATAAAATTTGAGAATTTTGGATGATCGACAAATCAGCTAAAAACCGAATTTAAGGAACTCGTGTTAAAAAAATTTAAAAATCAACGTCTGAGTTCTGAAAAAATGGACCCAAAGTGTTAGAGAGTCATCAAATTTCAATATTTTTAAATACAATAAACCAACTTGCCTTTAATTGTTTCCAGGGTATATTTGTTCTCAACAAAATTCGAAAAGACATGGAAATTGGTCAAACATATTGTTCACGTTGGAGCTTAAGAAGCTAACCAGTTAAATTTTATTATTATAAATAATTAATCAACTGTGCTGAAAGTTCGAATCTAGGGGTTAAATTTGGTTCAAAAATTCGAAAATATTATTAATGAAATTTTTACGAATGACCAAATTCTAAAAAAATGAGCCTAGAATAGGTCGTAAGGCGATAAAATAATTATAAATTAAGCCTAAGGCCGATAAAAAGTAAATGCAAATTTTTGAAAATTGAGCTGAAAATTACAAAGAGCCGTACCCGCTTTAAAACCATGTGAAAGTTTAGTTACGAAATTTTCAAGAAAATGAGCTTGAGTTTGCCCGAATGCCGATGAAAAATCATTTTTAGTTTTGACATTCATTTCAAAATTTCTAAAACGTAATTATTTATAATATTTAAATTAAAGAAATAAATTCAAAAAGAAATTTTATTTCATTTGACTGAAATTTTCCTAATTAATTTAAAAATTTGTTAATTCAATAAAAATCTGTTCAAATCAAAAATAATTTAAAAGTTTTGATAAAATTATCATTGTTAAATAAATTCGTCAAAATTTAAGAAATTGTCAAATTTTAAAATAAATTCAACTGTTAAGAAAATTTAACTGTTTGAAGAAATTTTTTTTTGCGAAAATATTAAATTTCTTCAGAAAGAAATCAAATTCCAAAAATATTTTCAATTTAACATAAAAGTTTGAAAATATTCTTACAAAAATAGTCAAATTTGGGGAAAATTTTTAGATGTTTTTTTAAATAACTTTTTATAATGTGAAAGTTTTATTATATTGAAATTTTAAAATTTGAACTTGATCAAAATTTGATTATTTTTGTGTAAAATTTGATTATTTTTGTTAAAATTTTGACAATTTCGAATTTGAAAATTTTATTTAAACAATTTAAGATTTGAAAGCCTTTTAAAAAGCTCATTTTCCAAATTTGTATTTTAAAATAATCAAAGTTAAATTAAATAAGAAAAACGTGTTATGCAAATAATGATCTCTTAAAATTCACAAAAAGTTTGTTTTTTTTTGACGAAAATATGACCAATTTGACAGAAATTCATTATTGCAAAGAGTTTCTAAGGATTTTTTGGAAAAAATAAAATTCTACAATTCATTTAAATTTTAAACGAACAAATGTCTCATTTTAAAGAAAAATGATAATTTTGTAGAAAAACTGGTCAATGTGTTTCCAAGTATTTGAAAAAATTTCCAAATATAGAATTTCAAATTTTAAAAAAAAACAACTTCTCGATTTTTTTTTAAATTTGCCAGAAAATTTGAATTGTTTATAAAGCTTATAATTTTCGATAGAATAAATAGAATCTTTTCAAAAATATTAAAATTTGAAGAAATCTTACGGATAAATTTTAAATTAGTGAAAAATAGTGAAAATCTCAATTTTTAAGAAAGAATTTAAACTTTGGCAAATGTAATTCTCCAAACTTTGAAGGAAAATTATTGAATTTGAAGAAAATGTTTAGAAATTTACCAATTCCCAAAAATGTTTCATTTGCTAGATAATATTCAAATTTTTGAAACAATTTTCACGGAATGTTTTTAAATTTCAAATTTTTAGAAAATTGTCAATTTATTTCATATTTTGTAATTGATAATAATTTATACCATGACTTATGGAAACCCCTGTTGACCAATGAGAGACACGGATTCACTCTTCGACCAATTTAGAACCTTCGAAAGGGGGTTGTTCCATAAAGTTGGTGTGTATTTCAAAAAATTGTCAAATGTGATTTTAAAATATTTTCAATTTTCGAACATTTTCAAATTCTTTTCAAATTGTTAGAAGGTGTTCCCCGGGAAATTTTTTTTCAAAGATTCAATAACGGTTTCGTTGAATTGAGATTCAACTTCAAATTGATAACATTTGAAAGAAGTTTTCAAATTGTGAAAAAATTTATAGATAAAGAAATTGATTATAGTTTGTAAATTTGACAAATGTTTTAAAAATTTAAATTTGACATTCTAAAATTCGAATTTGAAAATGCCCAGCAAATTTTGAAAATTTAAAAAAAATATAATATTTCAAAATTTCAAATATATTAATAAATACACACGTTCACAATTTTCTAACATAATGAAAGTAAATTTACTATCTTTATGAAAAATTTGAATGTTTTAAATTTTATTTATTAAAATTTTGATAAAAATTTTCGTAATTATTCGAAAAGTTTCTAGATTTGAAAATTTTTCTATGTTAAAAACAAATTTCCAAAGAATTTTCGTTTTTCTTCAAAAATTTAGAAACTAGTTTAAATTGAATAAATATTGTTTGGAATCTAAAAAACTCTTTTAAATTGAAAAAACTTTTGTTTTAAATATGCAAAAACTTTGTTTTTAAATTCCAAAAATCTTTGTTTTAACTTCCAAAACTTTGTTTAAAATTTGAAAAAAACTTTTTTTCCTAATTGTGCATTTTTTTTTTAAATGCAAACTTTCTTTTGACAAATTGACGATTTTCCTTAAATATAACAAAAAATAAAGAACTTTTTTTATGAATTTGGGAATTTTAAAATTTTCTTAAAAATATGACTTCTCGTTAACATATCTTTTAAAAGACAAACTAAAATTTTCAAATTATAAAATATCTCTTATTTATTTGTTATATAGAAGAAAGATCCTTAAATTTAAAAAAGTGTTTCAAAATCTGTAAAGAAATACACAAATTAAACAAATATTTTTCATTTTGATGAAAGTTATAAAATTATTAAGAAAGTTTCAAATATTAGAAAATTTATAAAATACAATTATTCATTAAACTTTTAAATTTTTTGCGAAAATATTTAGAATTAAAAAAAGTTTTAACATTGCTATTGAAATTTTAAATTTTGAAGAATAGTCAATTTACTTTGATATGTTAAAAATGTTGTTTGAAATAATTCTTAATATATTCAGAAACTTTGAAAGTATTAAAATTTTTTAAAATTTTAAGGTTTACACTATTTTTAAATATTCTGACTGTGTTCCCCCCCCAAAGAAGATAGAATTTGTAATACATCGAAAGCTCAACAATATATATTTAGTTTTCACTTAAAAACATATAACAATATTCTCAAAAAACTTTAATTAACAAATTTAAAAGCATAGGTTTTAAATTGGAATAAAAATTATGAAATTTTCTTATAAATTTGTTGAATTCTTTCAAATTTGATTATGTTTTCCAAATTTGAAACTGCCTTTTCAAATATGGCGGCTATGTTTTTACAAATTAAACTAAAATTCTAAACTTTTTATTTCAAATTCAAAATTTTTAAAAATTTAGAATTTTCCTCAAAATTTGACAATTTTCCGTTCATTTTCAACAAAATAAATAAAAAAACATAAAATTCCCCTTTGTATCGGCTTTCGGCAATTCGGGCTATTTTTCAAACATTAAAATAATAAACATAAAATCAAGCGTCTACTACCCTAGCTCCAAAATTTCAAATTCATTGATGACTTTTTTCATTACAGGGTTCTCATTTTTCTTTTTTTGTAGCTCGGGAGGCCTAGCAATGAGGTATTTTTTGGCAAAACACTAAAGTTTTTGGGTCACGATCTTTTTTTTCTTAGAACTGACAATAAGACTATATTTTTTTCCGAATTGCAACCGAAAATTGTCGTAGCTATCATAAAAAAAGTGGTTTGAACTCTTGGAACAATTTTTTGATATTGACAATCATAGTCCTTTGTTAAAAAATAACCAAATGTTCAAAGGATTGATGATTTTCAAAAAACTTTATTCGATTGTAAATCAATCAAGTTTCACAGACGATTCTTTCGACCAACAATCAACTTGAAACCGGCTTTAATTTGCAAAATCAAAATTTTCGCCTTGACGTAAGCAATTTTCTCATCAGTGTTTTTACTGCTTTCTTTTGAGCCTAGTTCGAAAAAATCGAAGCCCTCGAGAATTTCTTACATATGTTCTCCCCCGTAGGAATATTGATAAACATTTGAGCTATTTGCAAATATATCCTCGGAGGGAAATAGATTTTGAAGTCTGAATTGCGAAAATCGTCGGTCTATTTGGCGTTCTTTCTTATAGAATTGTTCAGTACGCCGGATCAAAAAAAAACCCATCGAAAAAGAATTGCATACTCCCGTTACGTGATCTTGTTGAATAATTGAGCCTCAATTGATATCACCGTCCGGAAGGAGATAGTTTTTTGCAGTTTGGAAAATGTCACCTTGTGACGATACTGTTACCTATTGGTTAATGATCAAAATATTTATGGTGTTCTTTTTTCGCAAGATTAAGGATAGCATCTACAACATTAGCATTTGGGTTTTTCCTCATGCGAACGTTAGTTTTCAGTATATTTCACGAGAAAATGTCAAATAGAGTCGCAAAACCCCTTTAAATCGGAAATTAACTCGAAGAACCAATTCCCATATGTCCAAAAAAGACTTACTATCATTTTTTGATTCGGCCATAAGAATCAAACCAAAAATTTTTCGGGAAAAAAGTTCCCAAAAAAATTTCTTGCAAGAAAAATACTTTTTTACTCTCAGATTTTGTCTCTTATGGCGATATCAAGGAAATGCTTTCAATCGCAGGCACCCTGAGGTTTCACCAAGGGGCGCCACCAGTGGTTGCATCAAAAAATTTCATCGGCCAATTTCCAGCGCCAAAAAAACTACCCCTAGGTCATATCTTTTCGTTATTATTAGACGTTTTTTATGGGGTTAGCTGATTTTTTTGCTAGGGAGGGCCTAACCATAAAAGATTTCATTTCTAGAAGATTTTTTTTCCAATTTTTTTTACATTTTTTGTGCCAAACGTTAGGGAAAATGTTTTCGTTTCTTGCAATGGCATTAATTTTCTGACCTGAAAGCCAACAAAAACAAAAAACAATTTTCAAGTAAACCTCAAATAATAGCGATTATAAAAGTGTTCTTTTTATTTTTTCTAGAACATCTCAGGCAATCAATTATATGGAAAATAATTGCCTTCAATTTCTACACAAGACATAAACAGGAGAGGCCTTTTTTATTTCTTAGTTTTTCGAGTAAACCTTATTTCTCTCTTTTTTATGACATTTTTTTAGGGATTTCTGAGAAAATAAAAAAGGTCAGTTTTTAGGGTTTTTTCCCACCCTTTTATTTTGAGAAATTTGTTTCACTGAAAATATGTAAAATTATACTTGAAAGTATTGACAAAAAACAACCAGCCGCGAAAAAATATAAAAAAAAAGTATTTCATACATCAACTGAATTTTCCAATAAAAGCGATTTTTACGTCAAAACTGTCTCAACTTTTTTCTAGAACATCACCAGACTTATCGCTTCTTCAGAGCGAAAAAACATTCCCTCACAATTTCAGAAGTAGAAAATTTGGTTAAAGATATTTTAGTGAGAAAAACTCTTTGAAATAAAAGGTATTTCTAAAATAAGCTGTTTTTTAGCCCCAATTTTCTAGAAACACGCGGTTGGCTAAAAACATTCTACATCCCGTTTTTTGCCCTTTTCAATGATTTTAGTATGCTTGAACCACAATTTGTGTTCTGTGCTCACAAGGGTTAAGCTTTCAAATTTTAGTACACAATTGCCCTTAATTTCATTTCAAAAATAAATTTTATTATCAAATAAACACATTTTATGATTTATATTCAAGAGCTAGGGAGCTTTGAGTCTTCCTTTTCAAACCCAACATTTTCCAATGCATTAATATATGAAAAGAAAGAGATGATTTAAGTACCACTCTCATAATTTTTTAAGGGTTTTTTTTGAATATATCAAATAATTAAGTTTTTTTAATTAAGAAAATAGTATTTTTATTACGTTTATCGGCTTACTTTCATGACCATTAAAGTGAGAAAGTTTAATTTTATTTGAATATAATGTAAACTTTTTTTGTATTCTAGAGCGGTTTTTACTATTAGCGGTTTATAAAATTATACCGAAACTTCGACAAAATACACTTTAATTGAAAATTAAATATTCCTCTATTTAATGTACAGTATGTTGTTTTTTTACTCGGAAAATGACAAAAGCTTTGGAGGCAATTTCCGCCGATAAAAAACTGCAACGGCCCTTATTTTAAAAACCCTCGCTTCGACAAAAATCAGCATTTGAAATAGTAATTCCAGCTCGTCACAATATATTTATTGGGCACTATTGGGCTTCAAAGCCGTTTTGCCATTTCCGGAGGTAAAAAAAACACATTACTGTGATTCATTTTTGCGTAGGTTATTCTTAACGTATCGCTGTAATTGTACATGTTTCTGTGTGGGCGGCAAAACTGAAAGCTAGATGAGGTTTTCCCTGATAAGTAAAAGGATACCTATGATTCTTAAGGGATCGTCTTTATATAAAAAGTGTATCTCAATCTAACTCCCGGAAGTTTCAAACATATGTATTTAGTATGGTATTTGTTTGCGGTGTTCAGACATAAAAGAAGTTAATAAATTCAATGGAAATATTGCATTTTTTAAAGGTTTTCGAATTTTATTCGATTTTTTAGAATGAAAAAAAAATTTTTTGTTCGAAAAGAAGCAGGAACAAATAATCTGACTTACAAAAGCTCAATATCACTTAAAGAAACTATAAATGTCAACTTTTATTCGGTGAAAATTCACGAGATTTTGCTATTGAAATACGAAAAAACATTTTTCTAAAAATAATTTTCCTATTCATATCATGGACCAACACATTAGCTGAGATAAAATGAAGGGATTTTCGCGCATGGCTGAATAATTAAAACTATCGCCGCCGTAAAGAGAGATGAAGAAATATCTGCGCACGATATTTTGTAACCTGTCGATAAATATATGTACTGTTCTTTTTCATACTCTCCTTGCGCCGAATATACATATTTTTCGCACAACAGATTGTGTACTCCAGACAAGTATTTAGTTTGATATTTCTCACCACGCTTAATTTGCGTGCTCTGTCGAGTCGATGCTTCTTTTCGATAGCATAACTTTATAGTTTTTTTAGTGCTTAGTGTGTTTCAGATATTTAGCGCACCGCAAAGAAGGGAATAGTTAACAAAGCAAATATCGATATTTTTAATGAATTTCTAACTTCTTCGTGATTTACCACGATAGATTCAGAGATATGAAGTTTACATGCCTGTTTTCTATCATAAATAATCATGTGTGTAAGCTCCTGTTCACATTCCATAAGAATGAAGTTTGAGAAATGTCCACTTGTACACCGGCGACCAAGGAACCTCCTGTTTTAGTAGCGAGAAATCAAATAATAATTAATATCTATATTATCTATGATAGGTCTTATACAGAACATCGAACTACTTAAATCCTCTCATTGTCCACACTCACACTAATAACTGTACAGAATATGAAGAACATTTTTCGAAAAAATTGTTCGTTGATCCTGACAGCGCTCCACTTGATCCAATAAGCGTCTTTTTAACTATGAGCACTTTAAAATATGTAAAAAAGGCGCTCCACACACATTATCAGCAGAAAAGTGCTGAAGGGCTTAGTATCCCTCTAGGAAGAGAGAAGGTTTGTTGTTTTTACATAGTTTGGTCAGTACATGTATTGAGTGGAAATTTTTTGTTTATGAATTTTTATTTTAGACATTGTGGTGCTCTCAAATTCTTCATAAATATTTTTTCGACGAAAAAGATCGGGACGACAACAGACCCGATTATCTTGTTCAGAGTGAGAAAATAAAAAATTTGTGAAAATTATGCACACTATCAATGTTGTCAAAATTTACAAAATATCTCTGAGATTTTTTGCTCTCGTGCTATTTGAATTCAGTTTCACATTAAATTGTCAAATTAGATATATATTGACAAACATGTCAAATAAAATGTTAAATAATAATTTAAAAATAAACAAATAAAATTGTAAGACTTAAACGATGTAATAATTTAAGCATTATATATAACAGATTTTATGCCAAAAAGTGACGTGTTGCCACTGCTTACTGAACTATTAATATTACGATAAATATAGGAGGTGCATGGTCATTGATTAATAATATAATAGTTATATCATATAAAATTTTTATTATTAAATGATTATATAATGTAAAAGTATAATTGAGGATTTACGTGTTATTATATAAATTCGTATTATTAAAATGTAATATAACTGAAGTAATATCTTGATAGATTGTGAGGGTCTATAATTTTATAGATAATATTAAGCAAAAATAAAATTATAACTTATTGTAAATTTTCGTAACTGATATAAATTTAGGGATATGGCCCCAGTTTGGAGAATTTCCTGATGCTTCCTCGAACAAGATGTTCGATTAAATTTCTAGAATAATAAACTATTTTCGAAGTCAGACCGCAGTCTTTTTCTCTCTCTTATTTAGTCCCTTCTCATCAACAGTTACATATAAAACTGTATGATTTCTATCACCCCGGTTTATTTCTATAAATGGCTTATTGTTAGAAGGTTATTATTTGCTAAATGACATAATTTTAATTTAATTTAAATCTAAAAATGAGATCAGTAAATTTAATTGTCTATCTATATCTGGCATCGTTGTATAAAATGTTAAAAAGAATCAATATATCTACATTGGACACTAAGAAACACGAATTATTATATTTTTTCCTTTTATTTTTTTATTTAAAAAACTGTTTTTAATTTTTTGAGACATGTTATATCCCTTTAGTCACTCTACTCTATATCTGGTTTTCTAAGTTAAAAAATAAACAAG
>SCLH01002011.1:47108-83083 GCA_004367855.1 Oikopleura vanhoeffeni | reverse complement strand
CAGTATCATTTTGAAACAAAACTAAAATTGACCAAATTTTAAAATAAAAGTTTAAAATATATTTTAGCATCATCTTGGTGAAATGTTACTGAAAGTGTTACAACGTGAACCAGAAACAATGGATCGAAAGATATCCGGATATATGACTAGTTTAGCAGACTGCCGTGTTTTATCTAAAAAATATTTTTATATGTACGAAAGATTTGTAAATTTCAAAATGAAAATTGTGCCTGTATAATTTCCCTGTAGTAATTGTTCAGTTTCTGTACTACAAAACTATTAACAAAAATTATATTCATTTATACATCATATATAAATGTTCACATAAAAAAAAACATAAAATTATATTATAAAAAATATATTATATACATCATCTTTTACCAAATTTTGAATTACTGAATTATTTCAGTGAATTGCTTTTTTGTGCTTTTCAAGGGGATGATTCTGTAAGCCTTACTTCTGACATTTCTAAATGTATCTTATGGGCAGAACATATGTACACCTTAGAGACAAACCAACTTTATAAATACTTTTGCCATTCAAGTCATTTTCAAGATATTTTTGAGTCCCAATAGCCCAACCTCCGCATATTATGACCGATTTAAAAAGAGTCCCAAAATAATTTAAAATAGATCTACTGGTTCAATCGATATGCGATTGGCATGACTACTATCTAGCTTTTCGCCGCTAGACAACGTCGTCAAACTCTTGAACTATATTATATAGTCTATATCCTTTTCTCAACGGAACTCCATCTAAAAAACGCTTACTATCTCCATAGCGCGTGTTCGAATCCCACTGATGTTGTCTAAGTGATTGTCTTAGTGATTGCTTGAGTGATTACACACCGATAAAATTTAGCGGTTCTATTATCAAGACCCTTGCCTATAATCATATTCAAGATAATCACTAAGACAACATTAGTGGGATTCGAATACGCGCTATAGAGATAGTAAGCGTTTTTGAGATGNTTGCTCTCTAGCGACCTTTCAGTACATTATTGTCCCATAGTTGCTAATACGTTCATCAGAAAGTCGTCCCTTCCGATTCTTTTGAGGGTACTTGCAAGTCTAAACGATGAACTTGAGGTTGACCTTGGGTGTTGACCAGTTTTTGCTATCTAGCGACCTTTCAGTACATTATTGACCCATAGTTGCTAATACGTTCATCAGAAAGTCGACTCTTCCGATTCTTTTAAGGGTACTTACAAGTCTATACGATGAACTTGAGATTGACCTTGAACTTTGACCGGTCATTAGAGGTCACATATTGGTCGCTGACCCTCAATCAAAAAAGAGGGTAACCGAAAAACGCTTAATTTTCACTGGCCAAAAAATCAGCCTTCTAGCACTTCATACGGCTTCGCTAGAACTGGAGCACATACTACCAGTAAAATTACGAAAAATTGACCTTAAAATCGATTTTTTTGTTTGAAAATTTTTTATAAAAAAAAATCCTAAATCTTAAAATGACCAAAAAAAATCCTCTACGAGATAGCTTGAACACATTAAAACCGATTTTTTATTTTTGAAATTCCTTATTTCAAATCGTCATTGCTAAACAGATAAAGAATCTTTATTAAAGATAAAATATTTTGAAACATATATTTGGAAGATCTTTCCTTGATCTCGCGATCCCATTTGACACTTTAGCACCAATTCTACCAACCATCTGGAACCTAGAGATTAAATCGGAAATTTTTGAGATTTCGTGAAAATCTTTAAATTTGTCTGAATTTTAGTGAATAGGAGCTGTTTTTTTCAATTTTAGCCCAAGAAGCCAGGAAAATGCCGAAAAGGGCGTTTTTTCGACGTTTTGATAAAAGCTTTTTCTGTGGAAATGGTATAAATGCCATTTTCAGAATATAAGTAGCTTAAATAGTCTAGAATATCGAATTGGTAGTACTTTTCCGAATTTCGACCTGATTGGCTGTATATCGACAAAAATGCGCGAATTTCACAATTTTGAACATAAAGTGATAATTAGAAAATATAAATGCCATCAAAAGATGCCTTGGGTATGATTTGCTGAAAACAATATTATCAACTATGATCCGATTTTGAACACAGACAATTCTAGAAATGATTCAAAATTTTTCAGCACTGGTTGCTGGATTTGATCCTTCTCGATTAAAATTATTCAAACAAGGCTTCAGTAATCTATCTTGAGTAGCCAGTTGATAGAACTGCCTATTGTTAAACTTTTTATAAAATTGAAAATAAATACAAATTATGACGTCATTTTTACCGCCCACGCAATTTTTCATTTTTGCACGGAAAACTTTATTTTTGTCCCGCCAAAAGTGCCATATCCTTTTACCAACGGAACTCCATCTCAAAAACGTTTACTATCTCTATAGCGCGTGTTCGAATNAACCTATAAATTTGATCAGTGTGTAATCACTCAAGCAATCACTAAGACAATCACTTAGACAACATTAGTGGGATTCGAACTCGCGCTATAGAGATAGGAAACGTTTTTGAGATGGAGTTCCGTTGGTTAAAGGATATCGCCGAAAATCCCCAATAAAATGTCTGAAGAAAATGCTTGCGATTTTGCACAAATGCTTATTTTATCAAAAATATTAACAACATTGAATGTTAAATAATCTTTCTATTTTAAATACACTAGCTTCATAAAATTTTATTATTATTTTTGACTGTTTTTTGAAGATCAGATAAGTACTTTTACCATTATTGTTTCATTTCAATAAATCCCCCAGTAAACTCATTGCTCCAGAGGTCATTTGATGTTGACTTTGAGTCAGACTAGCTCCATCTTCGAAATAAATTGTACCAGAATAATCGATGTTTATTATTGGGTCTTCAGGAAATCCATACATAATCCATTGCTGGTGACCTTTAATAAAATTATTTAGTGTGTGACAAACAGTAATGTATCACAATATTTGATGGTGTAAAATTTGAGCCTTGGGATATTATTTTGGTCTTGCAGTTTAGAAACAAAAATTTTCGGTATACAGATCCGGGTATACCAATTACGCGCAGGTAAAAACCTTACGTACGCGTTGGTAAAAACCGCAAAAATATTTTTGCGACACATTTTTTAAAACATGTTTCAATTGTGGCCCTTAAAAAAATATAATGCTCAGTACAAAAAAAAATTTAATAAAAAGTTTGGTACCGAACGTGATATTTTTTCAAGGGCTACAATTTGAACATCATCAAAAATGTTTATTTGAAAAGGTTTTGCCGTTCCTACCTTATTATACAGTAGGAAAAACGGAACTTAGCAAAAGATCGATTTGCAAAAAAATATAATTGAATGAAAATTGAACGGCAGGGGATGTTTTAACAAACAAAAGTTTTAACAAAAACATTTAAAAAAAGGCATTGTTTAACAAAAAAACCATTTATTAACAAAAAAAACATTTAATATCAAAAAAAAAATATTTTCACAAAATACAATTTTGAACATTTTAAGACGTTTTTGCGTTGATTTTTGTTACAGATAAATAATAAATGATGAGAAAGACGCACAAACATTGGATAGTCCCAGAAAAATAAACATTGAGAAAATTGCGGCTAACATATTTATGTAGCAGGATTTCGTTAGCGTACACAACAAATTATTGTGTACACTCATGGCATGGCTAAACTTTTGTCGGAAAAAACTATGGTTATTGTTAAATTAATATGGTCGTTTTTCCAGCGGAACACAACCATATTATGTAACCCTAACCCTAGCCTTTCCCAAAAAACAGTCTTGCATCGTTTTTCACTGTGTACACTGGACACGATTGTACCTAACCCTAAATTTAATCCTTTAAACATAGGGAAATATTTTGTCTTCACTGAAAATTATGGTGTACACTTGACTCAAGTGACTTGAGGCATGGCAAAAGTTTTTGTCGTAAAAAAACTAGGGTTAGGTGCAAGAAGAATAGAGGATTCGTGTTGGACTCCCACAGCCCTATATGAGTCAACATTTAAATCCAATTTATTTCTCAATGTTTATTCAGTAAATAACTGAAAATATTGCGCGATTTTTAAAAACGATCTCACGTGGTATTAAATGAGCATTTTCAGCGGTATATCAATACAGCGGCAAATCATACAAACGGAACAAACTTAGTCATTTGATTACACTTAATTAATAAATAAAGGCTATATTTTTAAAATCAAAGTTATTTAACAATTTATACAGAAACATGTTATACAGATGAACACAAGGAATAAATTTTGGGGTTCGACAAATGAAACAATAATGTTATTGAAAATAATATTTATAAATGAGTTAACTCGTAGAGTTCTTGATCTAATGCCGACTTATCAGAATTTTCTAAAAAAATGGGAACACCAACATAAAAAGCAAGTGGGTTTTCGGTGCCAAATTTGAATGCGTATTCTAATGAATACATCACTTGTTCATTATAAGACGAACGTTATTATTCCTGCATTATTTGAAGTTTTTTCCGATTATTTTCGACAGTTTCATGTTAACGTGAATTCATGTTATTTAATAAAACTTTATATTCGAATTCTTAGCGATAATCGGCTTTAAAAGTGCATAAAGTTTGACACGCTTTTTCAAAATTTATTTTACCGTCATTGCATTGATACTTTAATTTCTTATGTATACTTTCTATTGAATTTGTAGACGTATTTATTTCGAAATTTTCGCTTAGTTTAAAAAAATAGTTCCAGTCCTCTTCCTCAAAATCTAAGAAACAAATTGTGAAATAATTCGTAAGTTGCCAAATCGTACAATTTTATAGACATAGATTCCGGTGAAGCCCTAAAAAATCATCACGTGGTCGAGTCCGACTGAATTTTTTTTGGTCATTTTAAGATCCAGGATTTATTTTTTTTATGAAAAATTTTCATAAAAAAATCGATTTTAAAGGTCAATTTTAAGGTCAATTATCCGTAATTTTACAGGTAATATGTGATCCAGTTCTAGCGAAGCCGTATGAAGGGCTAAGGATGATTTTGCCAGCTGCAAATTAGGTTGTTCGGTTACCCATGTTCATTAATTGAGGGTCGACGACCAATATTTGCCTCTAATGACCGGTCATCTCAAAGTCTCATCGTATAGACTGTTAGTTCCCAAAGATACGGAAGGTCAATTTTCTGATGAAGTAATTAGCACTAGATCAATAATGTAT
The DNA here is from genome assembly GCA_004367855.1 of Oikopleura vanhoeffeni. NCBI lineage: Eukaryota > Metazoa > Chordata > Appendicularia > Copelata > Oikopleuridae > Oikopleura > Oikopleura vanhoeffeni. The sequence goes on along the minus strand of SCLH01002011.1, from coordinate 77,955 downwards.
GAAAGGTCGCTTAGAGACAAAAAACTGGTCAACACCCAAGGTCAACCTCAAGTTCATCGTTTAGACTGCAATACCCGCAAAAGAATCGGAAGGGTCGACTTTCCATGAACGACCTTAGCAACTATAGGTGCATAATACTGAAAGGTCGCTAGAGAGCAAAATCTTTTTTCTCCTAGTTTGCTCTCTCGCGACCTTTCACGTACCTATTGACCCATCTCAGCTGCTAATACGGTTCGACAGAAAGTTGGCCCTTTCGATTGCTTTGGAGGGTACTTGCAAGTCTAAACGAATGAACTTTAGGTTACCTTGGTGCTTGACCAGTTTTTGCTCTCTAGCGACTTCGTACATTGGAGCCATAGTTGCTAATTCGTTCAGAAAGTTAACCCTTCCGATTCTTTTGGGGTACTTACAAGTCCTATACGATGAACATTGAGATTTGACCTTGAACTTTGACCGGTCATTAGAGGTCAAAATATGCGGTCCCTGACCCTCAATCAAAAAAACGGTAACCGAAAAACGATTGAAGTTTTCACTGCCCAAAAAAATGCAGCTTCAGCACTTCATACCGCTTCGCTCAGAACTGCATCACTATACTACCTGTAAAATCACGAAACTGACCTTAAAATCGAATTTTTTTTTGAAATATTGATAAAAAAATAATCCTGAATTTAAATGATCAAAACATTCTCAAGAGTAGCTTGAACACTAAAACAATTTTTATTTTTGAAATTCCTTATTTCAAATCGTCAAATTGATCAATATTTGAACCTTCTAAGTTTCAGCGTTCTTTCTGTCATTCTCTATATGTGCGGCAGACCTTAGCTTAACTGGTTTATGGTCATATCCTCACGAAAATGTGTCACGATAGTCCCCCCAAAAATGCGCGTAGGCCGTGTAAGGCAAAAATACGAAATTTGGAGAAAACGAAAATTTGACCCGAAGTTCCATAGTTTTTCATAAAAATTTGTTTCTTGTGTGATAAATTTTGGATCAATTTAATTTCTTGCAGTGCCTACAAAATACGTGATCAAGTATAAAATTACAAGTTGAGTGTGTCCTGTTTATTGCCTTTGTAATGTGCGTTTTCAATTTGAAGAAAGCTATAATTGAAGTAGTTTCTCTCTCCGCTCGGTGAATTATTACTTGATACAGCGAAACTCGTTGGTCCATCGCTGTGCGTCTTTCCAAAAAATCGATTGATAGTTTTATAGAACATTTCCTTTTTCAATAATACATTATTATTTTAATTATTACAATAATAATGATAGTTTTCTATATAAGCAAAAAACAGTGGTGAAAAACTATCTTAGTGGGTGAAACACCGGTAGCCCGCAAAGTATTTTTCATTATAAAAAATTTAATCTTTGATTTTTGCACCTTTAATATAATTTTTTTTGCACATGGTGATTTATGGGATGCGTTTCTACCTGAGTTTTCTTCAAGTATAGTATGAGTGTTAAACAGGGCCCGAGGAGATCGGGATATTCAAATTTGATCGAAGTTTTGTTACTTATAAAAAGTTATATAAAATAGTTAATTAATTAATTGGTGAAATATTCTTAAGGGATGTACCTTGGTCCATTTAAGACTGCGACATGAATTTCCAATTAGTCTTTAAACTGTTTTTTTTCTAAATATGGAAAATAACAAGCATTTGGTATCCGTTCATTTTGATACATGGCAGGAAAGCACTTTTGTGAGTTCAAAATATTTCGTATGAAAGAAAGTTGAAATTTCTGATTTTAGTAATTAAAACACGATTTACAGAAAACACGAAGTCAGAAATTTAGACAAAACTTCAACGTTGCGTGTTGCACGGACTCTTCAGCTGACATGATCTGAGTTCTTGAATGTGTGACTTTGAAATGCCAGGGAGGATAATTTCCCAAGCACTCAAAAAGGCCAAAAACGATTTTTGTGATATGAAGCAAATTCAAGAATTTTTCAAAAACTTACTTGGCGATTTTGCTCACGTTCCTGTCCGTTATTTGAGTCGATAAATCCATTGTTGTATCTAAAAGTCAGTGTCAGGGTAGGCTTGAAGTGAAATAAGGCCACTTTGAAAGGTACGTTCCTGATTCGTCGCCATCAGAGCCTTCGATTTGTTTTGTGAAAGCAAGATAGTTCAATTATCCCAAAACTGAAATACATAATTTCGGACTGTTATCTATAATTCATGACGGCGACGCTGAAAACCCGTGTTTTTGGCCTCTAAAATGCAACGAACTTTGTACTCCTTAAGCTTTGTCTATATCTCCTGACGCCTTGCCCGTTTATGAGTTTTACCACTATGTTTACTAGTAAAAACCACGTGAGTCCGTTTTTCAACCTCGCGCAATATTTCGAGTTATTAGAAAAATAACATTAGAACAATAATTTTATAGGAACTCAAATAGGGCTATGGGAGTCTAACTTAACCCTAATTTCTCACCCAAACCTATGTTTTTCTCTGATAAACAAGTTTCTGGCGTTCTGAACGGTACACTGAGACATGCATTACGGACTTATACGAGTCGTGAGTTTAATCAACCATATTATATCGGATTGTATACTATACTAATGAAGTTTCAGTGATACTTTCTTCACGCATATTGAATATTCTCCAAGAATAATTTCGCATAGATAAAAAATTCAGCTGATAGCAAATTTGATGCAAACTAATGAAATGGACGGCTCACGTAAAATCGAATGTTTTGTTGTTTCAAATGAAGATAAACACACATGTGTGCTAAAAGATTGAGGACTTGCTCGATTATTTTCGTGACCCAAATTTCTCAGTAGTTCCCATATTCCATGATTTTTAAGCTATAAATTAACGTTCGAACAGCCAATTAACGTCAGTGCACGACATGTCAATAATCTGCATGTCACCATTGTTCTGAAACCTCATTGGGGGCTTGTAATATTATGGAATGAAGGGAAAAAAATTTTGTCGTCACTCGATCAAATATAGCGATTTTTGCTATAGGTATAATATAATAACAACTTTTAATTGAAAAATTATTTACGATCGAACATTCATTACAATTAATCACCATATACGACAGACAACTAATCATTTATTTTATAATTAGATTACTCTCGATTTTTGCGCAAACTGCTCGTTCAGCACCGAACGATTAAAACTTAAGACCTAATCGATATGCTCACGATTATTTTAAAGATGCAGTCTAGCGTTAAGGTAGCCCAGACAAGTATGTTTTGCGCGTACAGAAAAAAAACAGATTTGCCATTAAAAAAAGGCATTTCCCTTAAATCCGCACATATCCCACTTTGACCCCTTAAAAATGCATTACTTTTTTGTAACTTTTTCATTTAAAGGGGGTGGGGGTGAATTTTGACATTATTGGAGAGTTCTGGTACGGCTAAAACTGATGACGGGAGAACATTTTTCATCATACATAGAAAGACTCATCCTTGATCTCGCGATTGCATCAGACGTCAGTTCTACCCCACATACACTTGGTTAACCGACGGTTAAAGCCCGAGTCCTCAGCTTTTTTAAAGAAAATGGATCTGCTAGTACTTTAATCGGAAAGTTATTGAGATCTTGAATGAGAATCCGGAATTGTCTGAAATTTTAGTGAATGGGAGCTATTATTTCGATTTTTGCCACAGAGGTCAGCAATTCTCGGTTGAAATATGCCGAAAATGGTGTGTTTCTGACGTTTCTGATAGCAAGGCTTTTCCGTTGTAATGTCAGAAACGTCATTTTTCGGAATATAACAGACCCAAGGGTTGGTAACGATTGAAGGGAGTTCTTTAGTGAATTTTGCCAATTTGCTGTAATCGACTCAAAGAAGTGCGCGAATCGAATTTTGAAGAAAAAGTGAGAAATCTCCTACTCATTTCTGCAAATGTAGCTCAAAACAAATAAACTTCTATAGGAGCGTATTTGGTTAATTTCGCACCCAACTCATATTTTTTGAAAGTAGGCTCAAAAGAAAGCCAGTGAACCACTGATGAACGAAAGATTGGCTAACGTCAAGTCGATATTTCGAGATTTTACGTCGGGCAAAATCGAGACAAACGTCATTTTTTTACTTCAATCTTTAAAAAATACGTTAAAGTATTCTACAAGAAAAAAGGCGAAAATGGGTTCGAATTTTTTTGATGGATTGGGTTCTAGTAACTTAATTATTACCGTATCAATTGGAGCATTTTTAATTGCCTTCTACCCGCTCTATTAATCGAAGTCGTTATCACCCCCTTAACCTCTCACACATAAAACGCCAGTCGGGACCGCCACCAACAAATGTCTTGTACTACGATGCTGAAAACATATTAGCAACTATGGTCTCATTCTCACAGCAACTGCCGATCTAGAAAACAAATAGGGGTTTCTATAACATTTCGTTTCTCTCAGCCACTGTTGTGTTGAAACTTGAGACCATAGCTTTGCTAATATCGTTGTCCAGCAAATTGGTATTACATCGGGGTGGCACTATGTTAGAAAGGTTTGTCGCCAAAAAATCACTAAATGATACCGTAAATTCTAACTATACGCGTACTCTAACTAATACGGTTACTTTTACGTGAAATGTGCTCGATTGGTCATTGCAATAGTCAGATCTTAAGTATGCGTAAAATATGCTAGAGTAAGAATTTTTGGTGTTAAAGTAATTTTCTTACAAGTCTCTAGATGTATAAATTAAATTTTATTGAAATAAAGAAATCAAAGATTAATTTTAAATAACTTAATTACGAAAAAGATTCATACAAAATCGTATAATGTCAAGGAAAACAATGAAATTATCAAAAAAAATTGTCACAGTAAATCACTCTCAAAAACCAGAAAAACTAAACATTTCTATCTGCATACACTAATTAGCGCCATTTTCAGCTAGACCGACATTGTAATCGAGATTGAGAAACATGTTTTCAATCCTTGAGATACCGACAGTTCTATTGGTCAAACTGAACATGTTTCTTAAAAAAGTGTATTTTTCATTGTCGGGCGCGACTGGAGAAATCTTGTTCGAAAATCTGGTTTAAACGGCCTATTTTTGAACCTGTAGAACGTTTGGAAAAAAAGCCCCTATCTCTTTGCCTTTACTATACGCCGCACGCCAGGACACGACAATAATTTATTTTCAAAATGCGTAGGTTTGCCGGAGGCTTACGAGGTTTTTGCGTGGACTAACTTTACGCTTAACTAACGCCGCACCCCGCTGTACAAGGAATTTTTGTGCACTAGATTTTCTTAATTCTCACTTGTAGTTCAACATTCTCGTTTCGCGCACTCTTGTCGATTTACAGCCAATCACCGAAATTCAAAAAATAGTTTCCCCATTTGATGTTACCACCCTTGGGCCTTGTTATATTCCCAAAAACTGACCGTTTCTGAGCATTTACACGGAAAAAAGACTTGTATCAAAACGTCAGAAACCACACCATTTCGGCATAGTCACCCAGATTGCTGACCCCTGAGCCAAACAACGAAAAAAATAGCCCCATATCACTAAATTCAGACAATTTCTCACCGCGAGTTCACCAAATCTCAAAATTTCCGGATTTATAAGCTCTAGGATCTTCTCTGAAAAGACTGGACCTCGGGTTAACTCAGGATGTTGGTGGGAGTGGTACTGAACTGTCTGAATGGAATCGCAGGATCAAGTAGATCTCTTCATTTGATGGAGAAGATGGTCTTACCGCATCAGTATAGCCGTTAACCAAGCCTCCAAAAGTAGAAATCACCCACACACCCCTTAAGGGGCAGTTTAAGAAGGTCCAGGGACATGTAGTTATTTTTTTGATATGTTCTAGACAAATTTACGTGATGAAATGATTCAACAAATCTATGCAAATTTCGTTTTTGAATACTTCATCAGGAAAGTGTTGAAAATGCAGACATCAAGTAAAACATTTCCAAAAAAATTATATATACCTTATGCTGTCATTTTTATTTATAAATTCTCGCTACGAAATATCAAAGATTGAGATCTTTAAGCTGGCTTCGCGTTGTGATAGGTTTAGGCAGATCTCGTCTGTTAAAAGATAAGAAAAATCAGCTAACGTAGCAAAAAAGTGTTGTTGGCGCGCTACTTTAGGTTCTAAATCTATGCTGCAAATTTTTTTTCAAAGTCAAGTGGTTGACACAAATTGCACCAAACGGCATATACGTTTTGGTAAGTTTTGGACGCTGAAACTAATTTTTGTTAAAAAGTCATAAAATGCTAAAAATGTCATTTTTAACTGCGAAATCAATCCTTCAAATACAATTTTCTCAAAAGAAAACGACAAGTTTTTCATTTACCTTGGGCGCATGAGGTCCGTTACATTCCGTAGTTGAAAACCATGATTTGCAACTTGACATATTGTCCATTTTCATATAAGACACCAGGTTAAATTATCAACCTGCCAAGACATCTTGTGTAGAAGAACCAGTATGGTTGAGACATTCGCACTGCTGTTGATGATGCTTCATAACAGGATTATGAGTTGCGCATCACGCCATCAAAAAACTTTTATCTGAGATCAGAAAATGAATTGTATTATAAGTGATGTAAAAGAATAGGTCAACATATCTATATAATAAGCTAATAATCGAAAATTATCTACATTATAATAAAAAATCAGTAAATAGTTTTTAAATCTTAAAAAACTTTTAAGGGTGGCGTCACCACCGTGCGGGTCTTAATTTTTTTGACGCCCTTATATAGAATTAATTTCATGAAAATCTGAATATCATCTATTCGACTGAAAATTGACCCCTTCTTAGGAATCTCACAGGTGACATATTTTTATCAAACAACTCTAAAAAATTTAGAGGATTTTAAGATTTGAACATATTTCTTTGCTTTATCTCGCAAAGGCAAATGCGTATTAACCTCCATATAATATTATTTCGCGGTCCCTATACCCCGTCGAACGATTGCATAAAGCTTGAAATTTTTCGAACATATCAAATGAATTTTCTAGACAATTCTCGCAACTTATTTATTAAGCAAAAAGGCTTCGAACACCTAATTATCGACTTAGTTCGACATTTTGAAATTAGCCATTAGCAGATTTTATCAGTGAAATCGCTGCTTTATTTGTGTGATACTTCTTCTTCAAATTGAACAACCTTTTTTTTCGAACTGTATTCCAGTGCTCGGGATTACACTAGACGGATTCCAGTTACGTTAAACAACATCTATATTTATCTGCCTTGCGTTAAAAACTGCCATTATTCTGAATCGTCCTAAATAAAGGATAGAGTGTAGAGTCAAAAACATTGTAGAATCGGCGTATCCAAGTGCGGATTCTGACAATACAAGATCGAATTCCGGACCAAATAGCCGATCATATTTTGTATTACTAATTGTATTTCCTGAAACTCTCGTGTGAATTTTAAACATTTTGTATGTGGGGTCTCTAAAGATGATCTAGAATTTTCAAAACCTTTAGTCAGAACGTTAGTAGATAACAATCAAAATTTTTTCCAAAAGATTTTCGCCAATGCTACCGTTACACTAAATGACCTTTAAGGATCTTTCCCTCATGTAGAAAGGTGGCTCACCGTATTGTCAATAACATTTGACCTATAATAATATAACCAGCTCCATCGGAGGTGTCCTATAACGCAGAGGGCTCCCAATTAATATAGTATCCTACATTGCTTTGCAAAACTTGGTGAAACACGTATAACAGTCCGTTTAGACAACCCGGCATTTCATACTAGAGGGTCCGCCGGGTTGGAGCCGTTATGTGAGCAAATTCCGAAGCTCCAAACTGCAACCAGGGTTGATGTCAGATTCAGAAGCGTTAGATGAAAAAATGCGCAACTTTGAGTATTCTTGAGAATCAGACATCCGAAGTAAGAAGGAGAAACATTCGTTAGTCTCACGTTGGGACAAAATAAGCTGATAACTTCATAGCCTACTAACACTTATATATAAGGTATTAATCTGATAGCCGTTAAGCTGCCGTCCGCGGCCGCCAACAACTCATAATCGTAAATTGGGTCTGATACTACGCTCACTGAGTAGCAGACAATGTTATCTTCCTGTTAATTAGGTGAGCGTATCGCCATTATATTTTAGTAAATGTCGTTTTTATAAGGTGATATGATCATAGCTTATGACATTTTCTATCTGAATTTATTATATCTATCTTTAGAGGGCCACAGGATCCCTTCTTTAAGTGGGGTGGCAGTCGATCGAGATGGAGTCAATTCTCTNCAAGTCTATACGATGAACTTGAGATTGACCTTGAACTTTGACCGGTCATTAGAGGTCAAATATTGGTCGCCCCCCCTCAATCAAAAAACGGGTAACCGAAAAACGCTTAATTTTCACTGGCCAAAAAATCAGCCTTCTAGCACTTCATACGGCTTCGCTAGAACTGGATCACATACTACCTGTAAAATCACGAAAAATTGACCTTAAAATCGATTTTTTTTTGAAAATTTTTATAAAAAAAATAAATCCTAGATCTTAAATGATCCCAAAAAATTTTCTACAAGATAGCTTGAACACATTAAAACCAATTTTTTATTTTTGAAATTCCTTATTTCAAATCGTCAAAATTGAATCAATATTTGAACCTTCTAAGTTTCACTGGTTTTTTGTCATTCTATATTGCGGGGCCTTAGCTTTAAAACTGTTTATGGTCATATCCTCACGAAAATGTGTCCGATGTGTCCGATGGTCCTCCCCAAAAATGCGTAGGCGTGTAAGACAAAAAGATACGAATTTGTAGAAAAACGAAGGCGTGTTATTCCCTTTATTTGATTCCCCATGTATTAATATTTTTACAAACGGTCCAATTTGAAATATTTCTTAACTCCGGATTTGTAAAATCTATCGAAAATTTGACCGAAATTTCCCATTAGTTTTTTCATAAAAATTTGTTTCTTGTGTGATAAATTTTGGATCAATTTTTAATTTTTGAGTGCACTAAAAATACGTGGATTTACAGTATAAATTACAAGTTGAGCTGTGTACCTTTCTGATTGCCATTTCGTGAATTGCCGTTTCAATTTTGAAAGAAAACTAAATTGATAGTAGTGTTCTCTCTCCGCTGGTAATATTTATTGATACAGAAAACTCGTTGGTCCCTTCGCTGTGCGTCATTCTCAAAAATCGATTTGATAGTTTTTATAAACATTCCTTTTTCATAATAATTATTATTTTAATTATTATAATAATAAAATGATTAAGTTTATATAACAAAAAAAGTGGTGAAAACTATTCTAGTGGTGAAACTACGGTACCCCGCAAAGTATTTGTCATTTAAAAAAATTGAATTTTTGATTTTTGCACCTTTAATATAATTTTTTTTGAACAGGTGATTTTATGGTGATGACTTTCTACCTTGAGTTTTCTTCAATATATATGTCAGGTGTTGAAACAGAGGCCCCGAGGTGAGATCGGATTTCAATTTGATTGAGTTTTTTACTTATAAAAATTTATTAATAATATTAATTAATTAATTGTGTGTAAATAATTTATTAAGGGAGTACTGGTCGCATTTAAAGACTCGGACATGAAATTTTCCAGATTAGTTTTGAAATGTTTTTTTCTGAAAATATGGAAAATAACAAGCATTTTGGTACTCGTTTCATTTTGATACATGGCTAGGAAAGCACTTTTTGATGAGTTCAAAAATATTTCGTATGAAAAAAGTTGAAATTTCTTGATTTTTGGAAATTTAAAACACGATTTACAGAAAAACGAGTCAGAAATTTAGACAAAACTCAACTTGGTGTTTTGCACGGACTCTTCAGCTGCACATTGATCTNAGTTTCGAATGTGTGACTTTGAAATCCAGGGAGGAGTAGTATTTTCCCCAAGGCACTCAAAATAAGGCCAAAAACAGTTTTTTGGTGATACTGAGAGCAAATTCAAGAATTTTCAAAAAAACTTAACTTGGTGTTTTGCTCACGTTCTGTCCGGTTTATTTGAGTCATAAATCATTGTTGTACTCTAAAAAGTCAGGTAGGAGTAGGCTTTTGAAGTGAAAATAGTGCCACTTTTGAAAGGTCGTTCCTGATTCGTCGGCCAATCAGAGGCCTTCGATTTGTTTTGTGAAAGCAAGATTAATGTTCAATTATCCCTAAACTGAAATACATATGTTCGTGCTGTTTCTAGTACTTCATTGAGGCGACGCTGAAAACCCTGTTTTTGGCCTTAAAATGCAACCAGTACTCCCTTAAGTTTGTTATATCCTTATGTTTTGCCGTTTTATTGATTTACCGCTATCTTTACTTATAAAACACCACGTGAGTCTGTTTTTCAACCTCGCGCAATATTTCGAGTTATTTAAAAAATAAACATTGAGAACAATAGATTTTATAGTGAACTCAAATAGGGCTATGGGAGTCTAACTTAACCCGTATAGGGTTCCTGCGGAACCCTAATTTTCTCACCCAAACCCTATTTTTTTCCTGATAAACAGTTTTGCTCGGTTCTGAACCGTGTACACTGGACATGAATTAGACTATACGAGGTCGTGAAGTTTTTAATCACCATATATATCGGATTGTATAGCATAACTAATGATGTTTCAGTGAAATTCTGCTCTTATCACGCATATTGAATTATTATCCAATAATAAAAATTTTCAGCTAGATTAAAAAATTTCAGCTTGAATAGCAAATTTGATGCAAACTAATGAAATATGGAGCTCGAACGTAAAATTCGAATGTTTGTGTTTTCAAAATGAAATAAAACAACATGTTGCTAAAATTGAGGCTTGGCCTGATATATTTTACGAGACCAAATTCTCAAGTGTTCTCCATATTTTCATGATTTTTAAGGCTTATAAATTTAACGTTCGAACAGCCAAATTAAACGTCTAGTTGCCCGAACATGGTATAATTTGCATGTTCACCATTGTTCTGAAACCTCTTGGGGGTTGATAATATATGGAATAATGGGAAAAAAATTTTGTCGTCACGTGATCAAAATATAGCGATTTTTTCTATAAGTATAATATAAAATCTTTTAATTTGAAAAATTATTTTAGATCGAAACATTATCAATTAATCACAATATACACAGACAACTAATCATTTTTATTTTTATAATTAGATTATTTCGATTTTTGCGAAACTGCTCTTCAGCACCAAACGATTAAAAATTTAAACCTAATCGATATGCTTTCACGAATTTTTTTAAATGAGTCTAGATTAAGGTTAGCCCGACAAAAGTTGTTTTTGCAGGTACAAGAAAAAAACAATTTGCCATTAGAAAAAAGGCATTTTCCCTTAAATGCCGCCAATCCCCTTTGACCCCTTAACAAATGCATTACTTTTTTTACTTTTTTGCGATTTTGGGGTAGGTGTGGGTGAATTTCTGACATTTTGGAGAGTTGGTGGCTAAAACTGATGACGGGTAGAACATTTTCATCATACATATGAAGCATCATCCTTTGATCTCGCGATTTCATCAGAGTTCAGTACTACTCCCACAACATTGGTTAACCGGTTAAAGCGAGTCCCTCAGCTTTTTAAAGAACATGGATCTAGAGCTATATATGGAAAGTTTTGAGATTTGTGAGAATCCGGAATCTGTCTGGATTTTAGTGAATGGGAGCTATTTATTTCGATTGTTTGCCCAGAGTCAGCAATCTGGTTGAATATGCCGAAAAATGGTGTTTTTGACGTTTGATACAAGGCTTTTTCCGTGTTAATGTCAGAAACGTCATATTTCGGAATTTAACAGCCCAAGGGTGGTAACATTGAATGGGAGTTCTTTATGAATATTTGGCCAATTTGCTGTAATCGACAAGAAGTGCGCAGAATCGAAATTTTGAAAAAGTGAGAAATCTCACTACTCTTTTGCAAAGTAGCTCAAAACAAATAAAACTTCTATGAGCGTTATTTGTTAATTTCGCACCCAACTCATTTTTTTTTGAAAGTAGGCTCAAAAGGAACAGTGAAACACTGATGAAAAAAGATTGGCTAACGTCAAGTCGATATTTGAGGTTTAGTCGGCAAATTCGAGAAAACGTCATTTTTTACTTCATCTTTTAAAAAATACGTTAAGTATTCTAAAGAAAAATGCGAAAATTCGAATTTTTTTTTTGATGATTGGGTTCTAGACACTTAATTATTACCGTATCAATTGGAGCATTTTTTAATTGCCTCTACGCCCTTATATCAGAGTCGTATACCCCTTAACCTCTCACACATTAAACGCCAGTCGGGACGCCACCAAAAATTTCTTGTATATCGATTTGCTGGAAACGATATTAGCAACTATGGTTCATTCTAACACAACGATCTAGAAAAAAATAGGGTTTTCTATAACATTTCGTTTGCTCTCTAGCACTGTTTGTGTTGAAATTGAGACCATAGTTGCTATATCGTTCCAGCAAATTGGTATTAGCATCGGGGTGGGCATATAGTTAGAAAGTTTGTCGCCAAAATCCTAACTGATACGCGTAATTCTCAACTATACGCGTACTTCTAACTATACGCGTACTTTAGGAAAATGTGCTCTGATTGGTCATTGGACAATATCAGAGTTTCAATTGGCGTAAAATATGGTAGAGTAAGATTTGTGATTTTAAAGTTAATTTTCGTTACAAGTCTTCTTAGGATGTATAAATTAATTTTATTGAAATAAATGAATAAAGTTAATTTTAAATAACTTAATTCGAAAAAGATTCATACAAAATGTTAATGTCAAGGAAACAATGAAATTATCAAAAAAAATTGTCACAAGTAAATCACTCTCAGAAACAGAAAAAAAACTTTTTCTACTGAAGTATCATAGCCCATTTTCAAGCTAGACCGACATTGTACGCGAGACTTGAAAACATGTTTTCAACCTTGAATACGACAGTCTATGGTCAAACTGAACATTTTTTAAAAAAAGTGTATTTTTCATTGTCGGGCCGACTGGAGAAATCTTGGTCTGAAAATCTGGTTTAAACGCCTATTTGCCTGAGAACGTTTGAAAAAAAGCCCTATTCTTTGCCTTAACTATACGCCCGCACGCCAGCACGAAATAATTTATTTTCAAATGCTAGCGTTTTTGCCGGAGCTTACGTAGGTTTTTGCGTGGATCTAACTATACGCGCTTAACTAAACGCCGCACCCGCTGTACAAGGAATTTTTGGTGCAACTTAGATTTTCTTATTCTCACTTCATAGTTCAAAATCTCGATTTCGCGCATTCTTTGTCGATTTACAGCCAATTCAGGCCCGAAATTCAAAAATATTTCCCCTTTGATGTTCACACCTTGGGCTTGTTATATTCCCAAAAATTGACGTTTCTGACATTTACACGGAAAAAGCTTGTATCAAAACGTCAAAAAACACCATTTTCGGCATATCACCAGATTGCTGACCCCTGAGGCAAAATCGAAAAATAGCCCCATTCCTTAATTCAGACAATTTTCGGAGTCTCACCAAATCTCAAATTTCCGATTATAAGCTCTAGGATCCTTGTTTCTTTGAAAAAGCGCAGGACTCGGTTAACCAGATGGTTGGTGGGGTGGTACCGAACTGTCTGATGGAATCGCAGATCAAGGTAGATCTTTCATTGTTGATGGAAGATGTTCTACCGTCATCAGTTTAGCCGTTAACCAACGCCTCCAAAATGTCAGAAATCACCCACACCACCCCCTTAAGGGGTCAGTTTAAGAGGTCAGGGACTGTAGCTTATTTTTTTGATATGTTCTAGAAATTTACGTATGAAAATGATCAACAAATCTATGCAAAATTTTTTTTGAAATTTCATCAGGAAAGTGTTGAAAAATGCAAAAACCATCAAGTAAAAATTTCCAAAAAAATTTATATACATTATGTAGATCATTATTATTTATAATTTGCTAGAACATATCAAAGATTGAGATCTCTAAGCCTCGCCTTTCGCGTTTGTGGTTTAGGGATCTCGTCTGTAAAAATAAGAAAAATCAGCTACCGTAGGCAAAAAAAGTGTTGTTGGGCCTACTTTAGTTTAAATCTATGCTCAAATTGTTTTTCAAGTCAACTGTTGACACAAAATTCACCAAAGGCATATACGTTTTGGTAAGTTTTGACGCTGAAACTAATTTTTGTTAAAAATTCAAAAATGGCCTAAAAAAGTCATCTTAAACTTCGAAATCAACCCTTGCAAATACCAATTTTCTCAAAAAAAACGAAAGTTTCATTTACCTTGGGCCGCCATGAGGTCCGTTAATTCCGTAGTTGAAAAACCATGATTTGAACTTGACAAATATTGTCCATTTATCATATAAACACCCAGTAAATTATCAACTGCCAAGACAATTATTTGTGTAGAAGAACCAGATTGTTGAGACATTGCCTGCTGTTGATGAGCTTCATAACATGGATTTGAGTATGCCATCACGCCATCAAAACAACTTTTTCTGAGGATCAGAAAATGAATTGTTTAATAAGTATGTAACAAGAATATTCAAATAATTATATAATAATAATAATGAGAAATTATCTACATATATAATAAAAAAATCATAAATATTTTTTTAAATCATTTAAAAAAAACATTTTTAAGGGTGGGTCACCAGTGGTGACTCACCACCGTGGGTGTCTTAATTTTTTTGAGCCCTTTATAGAATTAATTTATGATAAATTAATATCGATTATGACTGAAATTGACCCTAGGAATCTCACGGTGACAATAATTTTTATCAAAACAATCTAAAAAAATTTAGAATTTTCAAAATTTGAATATTTTTTGCTTTATCTCGCAAGAAAATGGTAATTAACCTCCATATAAATATTTTATTTGGTCCCTATGACCCGTCGAAAACGATGCATAAAATTAAAATTTTCGAAATATCCAAATCGAATTTTAGAAATTTCAATATTTTTTAAGCAAAAAGGTTCAACCTAATTATCGAATTAGTTCAACATTTTGATTAGCCATTAGCAGATTTTATCAGTGAAATCTCTGCTTTAATTTGGTGGTACTTTTCTTCAAATTGAACAACCTTTTTTTCGAACTTTTCATTTCCGGTTCACTAGACGATCATATTAACAACATTATATTTATCTGCCTTGGTTAAAAAACTGCCTTATTCTGAACATCCGTCTAAAATAAGATAGAGTTTGAAGTCAAAAAATTGTAGAAATCGGCGTTCAAGTGGAATTCTAGACAATACAAGATCGAAATTCGGACAAAATAAGACGATCATATTTTTATACTAATTTATCCTGGACTCTGTGTGAATTTTTAGACACTTTGTATGTGGGGTCTTAAAGATGATAGATTTTTAAAAACCCTTTAGTTCAGAACGTTAGTCAACCCAATCAAAAACATTTTTCCAAAAAATATTTCGCCATCCTACCTTACACTAAATGACACTTTAAGATCCTTTCCTCCATGTAGAAAGTGGTCCACCGTTTGTCAATAAACATTTGCCTATATTATAACCAGCTCCATGAGGTGCTCCATTAACGCAATGGCTCCCAATTAAATTATATCCTATTGCTTTGCAAACTTGGTAAAATATAACAAGTCCGTTTAGACAAACCCATTCATACAGAGGTCCGCCCGGGTTGGAGCCGTTTTGTGGGCAAATTCCAGCTCCCCAAACTGCACCGTGTTCATGTCAATCAAGAAGGTTAATGAAAAATGAAATTTGATATTTCTTGAGAATAGAACATCCGAGTAAGAAAGGAGAAACCATTGTCTAGTTATCAGTGGGGAACAAGATAGGCTATAACTTATAGCCTATAAACTTATATAATAAGCTATAACTTATAGCCTATAAGCTGCCGTCCGCGCCGCACACTCATAATTAAATTGTCTATAGTTACGCTCACTGAGTACCAGACAATGTTATCTTCCTGTTAACTTAGGTAGCGTATCCACCATTATATTTTATTAAATGTCTTTTATAAGTGTGATATGAGTCATAGCATATGACATCTTCTATCTGAAATATTATTATATCTATCTATTAGAGTGCCAAACAGGCATCCCTTCTTTAGGGGGTGGCATCGACTCGGAAGACTGGAGTCAATTTAACTTACGAAAATAATTAGTTGGTTTATTTTTTTGTGCTTATTAGCGTTAGCTTAACCAAAATAAGTTTGTTCAAGCTCGTCAAAACCGTTTTTTATGTATTTTAGGAAAGATTTGAGTACGAGTTTGCATGTTTGAATTTGTAAAAATTTCAAAAAAAAAAACATGAAAATCTTCCGCATTTTTTGTCCAAAATTTTTTATGATTTTTTTATTGAAATCTGTGGGTAAAAAAATGGCCACTTTAACTTTTTTCATAGATGCCTACATATTTTTACAGATACTCAGTTATGTTAAGAAATTAAAAATATATACGTTTGCAAGAATGAACATTCTTATTGAAGATAAAAAATAAAAAAATAAATTTTCTCATTTTTTTCTTTCATATCGCTCCGAAAAAATGTACCTATCTTCCACATCGTTGCCACCCCCTTAATAACTTACTCCCTTAATAACTTTTTTTCTTTTTTTTCGAAAAATCAAGGTTTAAGAGCCAACTGGCATGAATTGTAAATTTTAATTTTCTCACGTAAATTTTGTTTATTTTACTAGTCAGTAGCGATGAAACAAAGACTACCGATTCGACATTTGTTTGAAAATAATTGAATACGGAAAATACGAAAAATCTCGATATTTCGATCACGTGACAATCAAAAATATTTTTTTGAGCCAATTTGATGGTAGACACGCTAAATACAGGTTTTTTATCCATAAGTAACCTGAGCCTTTTATGATCGGGTGTATAAGTGTAAAGACATGGCTTTCCTGGTTGTTTTACTGCTGGAAAGGCTTCTATCATAGGATGCGATAAATTTATTGTATTTGTACATTCTTCATCAGTACAACAGTCACGACAAACGGAGTCAGGGGAACCGTTCGAATTAAGGCCATTCATGAAACATTGATTATCATTATTTATCTAAAAAATGGGACTTAAAAACAGCCTTCGCTCACTAATTGGTACAAATACTGACCCAAAAAAAAGTGAACAAGTTAGCGAGTTTGTACCAATTAGGGCTCATGATGAGCCACTCATCTTTCATAAGAATTTTTTATACTTTTGATTAGAAAGCTACATTTTAGATTAAAATTGCTTTATTTTGTAGTTTAATTTGAAATTCAAATTTTGAATTTAAATGGAGAAAGTTTTGTGTATAAATTATACAGTATAATTCAAATAGAATACAGCCAGCAGATTTATATGATTTTTTTGTATTTTGAGTTCACTTTGTCAAATCAAAAAATGGTGACTACTTGATCTTTTTTTATATTTCAAAGCCATAATAATTCGAGGCAATCTATAACGGTCAATCATATAACGGTATCAACAAGTACGTTTTGGAGATATTTTTCAGTTTTGCCTTTAAGGGCTTTCATATATGCATTCAATAAAGCATTCAAAAACACCTCCAAAAACTTGTACTATTTGAAGACACATTAAACACCTTCAAAAAAGTGTAACATACACGTTAATGAATTTGTTCTAGTTAGAAAGCGACTATTATCAAAAAATATTCCGAAATAATTCATAACATGAATTAAAGGAAGAAATATATAAAATTTACCATATTTGCCATGCATGCTGTTTGCTGCTGGCAGCCTGTGCACATTCTTTCCATCTTTCCAGCGCGTGATCTAACTTCTAAAAAGCAAACAGATTGATCACCACAAGTCATCATTTTTCCTATTCGTAAACATTCTTCATAACTCAGAAAAAGTCAAAAACTTTTGAATAAAACTTAATTTTGTTATTTTTTTTTTAATTTTTCGAAAGTTTTTAAAATTCTTTAAAATTTTTCCTCCATATTAATTTGGAGTAAATACAAAAGCACTATCAAAAATTGACTAGAAAATAACGTTTGTTTGAATTTTACAACAAAAACGTCGAAATATCGGGTTGACGTGAGAAAATTACTTTTTCAGTTTTTAACCCTTGGAAGCCTCCAAATTGTTTTTCGGCAGAGCTCATGCACCACTAAAGTGGGGCACTTTTGAGCCTTCATTACAGATTAACTACATTTTATAAAAAGCCGTGAATATTCTTAATTTGTAAGGATAGTCCAACTTAGCGAGGTAATCAATAAGATTTTCATAAATTTTTATCTAAATCGGCCGAACTAAGCTGCAAAGATTGGACTTTGATCACTTACTTCTCATTGAAAACAGGAATATTTTCAAAAACATTTCTTTCAATATTCGCACTCATAAGACCTTGGCTTTCACAAATTTTTTTTTCGATTTTCAATCTATTTTCCCGTTTTCTCATAAATAGACGATTAGCCAGCGCGAGTGATCAAAAATAAAGTTATAAAACAACGTTTGTTTAAATTTCATCCGCTAAGAACTTCGAAATATTATCTCGAGGTAAGCCAACTTCTGCATCAGTGTTGCCGTAGCATTTCATTTGACCTACTTTCGAAAAAATCGAAGCATATTTTTTTCCGAATTTTTCTCAAAAATTGAAAAATTACTCACGAAAAAATAAAAAGAGTTCCGATGGTAAAATTTTTTTTTGAAAAGATACGCAAAAGACTTTCCTAAAAACTCAGTTCCTCAGATTTTATCTATTGTTTAAACTGTTTGATCAGCACGCATTTAGAGTTTTTTGAAAGAAATTCTTTTAAAAAAGTAAGATAATAAAATATTTGAACGAGAATTCCTAGAAAATTTAAACTGCCATTTTTGAATTCCTCGTTGCACACTCAATATGTTGGATTGATCAAAGAATTTCCAGGACTTTTTTTTCATCCGATTTCAGCGGATTCAAATTTTCAGCACCACTAAAGTGGTGCTGAGCTTCCAAGGGTTAAGAGCTTTCTTTTTGGCTTTCGCGAAAACGAAGCACATTTTTCTCGAAATTTTTTTTACGGGTCCTAAACAAAATCGTTATTCAAGTTTGAGGTTGAAATTGCAAAAAAGTTTCCTACAGTATTTGTACTAATTGTAGAAACTTTGGAATTTTCAAAATTTTGACCCTATCCTGTGAGCATCACACATCCAGCATTGCCGGACACCACTAGTAGGCGTACTACCACCATTACAATGATCCACAGTAATAATCTGCCCATTATCACAGTACATTTGATGACACGCCCCAAAATGCCAGATTTGTCCATGATAATAAAACTTTTCCAGTGTTCCAAATCAATTTTAATAGAAAAAATTATTGGGGGAAGTTATAATATGAATTGTAATAGAAATTATTAATTGGGTTTGTTATATAGTATTTAAACCAGGAATTGACGGACAACTGTTCGGATGTTTAGAAATGATGGGCATTTTGCCAGGACGTTTGCTTATTTGACGTCACAATTTTTTAGATTCCATTTTTCCATTTTCAACAACTTTTTTTAATTATTTTCATCTATTTTTGCTATCTTTATAGTACAGTATCTTCAGACATAAAACGTTAGAATTTTTTGAATATTCTCTGGAAACTGCGTTCAACATAAGTCATTTGTCTGAGTAGTCATTTTTCTGAATATTTTTCAAAAAATGAGATTTAAGATAAAACTTATTAAAAAATTCTACAGCATGTAAAGTTTTTGCTTTCTATTTTCCAATTTGCATAATTTGATATCCTCCAATGAGAACGATCAATTTTGGTCGTTAAACCAATCAAAACGGTTGAAATCAGATTAATGCAAATTGGAAAAAAGAAAGCAAAAACGTTACATGCTGTATTTAAATTGTTACTGCTGATAAAAAACTTGATAAAAAACTTTAGGAATTTCACCAAAATGATCATTTTCAGTTCAATTTCTTATTTGAAATAACGTTTTTTCGATTTTGATTCTTACAGTAACAACAATAAGTTCTTGATATACAGTATAATTTATACTACAGTATTACTTCTGGTACACCATTTGTTTTCCTTGATTGAACTTTAATAACTTTCATATAGAATTTGAAAATGTAATCGATATATGATTTGGCTCGATTAACTAAAAAGTGTTAATTTTCGAAAGAAAAATATCCAAGAAACCTTTTATTTAATTTTTTATAAAAATGCCTGTTCAAATTTTTAAAAACCTTTCATGAAATTTCGTCAATTTTGTCTAAGAAAAAAAGAAATGCGTCAATCAGATTGATTCTACCTCTTATAGAATTCAAACCAAATAATGGTTTTGAACATAAGCCTGACCGGTTTCTATCGTACAACCAGATAGAGAAACCACGGTTGTAGAAGACGGTTGAGTAGGCGCTGGACAGTGTCGGAAAAATCCAATTTCGCCATTGGTACACACATAAGAGTGACAATTATCTTAAAACTTAGATAGCCACGGAAGACTTTTTTTCCTAAACATTCCTGAAATTATTTTCAAATTGAAGCCAGTTAAAAGTATCACTTGCCTTAAAAATTAGTTTTCAGTAAATTTTCAGTAATTATTTCAAAATGAAAATCCGTTTTTGAAATTTTTCGGTAAATTTAAGCAGAAGAATTAAATGTGCCCCGTAAATAACTTTTGTGTTTTTTTTTCAGTTTACCGCGTTTTATTATCCCCTTTTTTAAAAGGTCAATTATTGAATTGAGGAGTGTAGTGGTTTTTCTCGTCTTTGTCGCCCCAACGCTCGTGCGCGCAAAAGAACATGACTAGTGTAATTTTCGTGTAATAAATTAAATGAGCAATATACCATTTAAACGCCACATTTTTTACTATTCATATTGAGCTCAACAGACTGGTCAAGAACGTTTTATTGATATAATTTATTTTTCCTTTTGGACCACTTAATAATTTGGTATGAAATAAATAAAAGTTGAGCTGGTCGATTTTTGCCGTGCCTACCTAACTTTGAACCAGTGGCTATTATGACCGTAATTTTGACCATGGTACCAACAAGAAGTAGTGTCATAGCTTGGCGTGGTAGCATAGTTGTCATTATTTTGATGATTATTTTGTTGTTGATTATTGTAGTTGTTGCTTTGTTGTTGTTGATTATTATTATAGTTGCTGTTTTGTTGGTTGTTGTTGTAGTTTTGTTGGTAGTACGATTGAGTTGGTGCTTGATAGGTCTGCGTGTTGCAATTATTGAACTGGTGAATGGAACCCATATAACAACTTGTTTAGGTTGTAATTAGTCTAGTAGACACTCATTTTTAATTTCGAAAAATGAGTCAATTTAGGGATTTGGTTTCACAGCATGTGTTTAATACGAAATTATTTTGGCAATAATCTCTCATTGCTTTTATTTGAAATTCCATTATAAAATGATTCTATTAAAATCAAAGTTTTTTCTGATAATAAAAATATTTTATTTTGTAATTCAGAAAAATCCCTGATGAGTTTAACACATAACTTACCTGGAGAACCATGATGAGCGTGCAGAATTTGTGTAGACAAGAAAATCAATAGTTATGTTTCGCCTCCATAAATAATGGTTCCTACGCATAATCTGGTTTCCCATATATCAGGGGTGTAATTAAATTCAGAAGTCAAACATAGGTTACTTTTCTCGAATTTATCTTTTTAAAAATTGTCCACTGATTGTTTTAGTTTGTAAGAGTTTTTCTGTTATTTGAATTTATTTTAAATAAGTTTAATTTAAAAAAAGATCTCTAACTAATTTTGACTTTCAAGTAAAAAAAATCATGCAAACTAAAATAATTGCTGTAAATTTTTCTACAAGCCAAGCTACTATTGATATGTGACAGTCAGCTGACTTCTACAATTTTCTTTTTGAGCTCGTCTCAGTTGATAAACATTTTACTTTAGTAAAAGTATATTTTGTTGGACTAACACTTCACTATAATTAACCTTGCCTAAATCCATTACACGAATTTTCATACCATACAGCGCCATTATCATACACAGCCCCAGATTTTGACTGACATGGAATATCTTGACTTTTAGTCGTAGTTGTTATAGTTGGAGTCACATTGCTGGTACAAAAATTTTCTTCTGAAACTTCGCCGTCGTAACAAATATAATTTGTGCATGAGTCTAGACGAGGTTGTCAAATGTATTTTTAGAGAATTTCTGAATGAATGCTGTAACTGACGGCCTACAAGGCTTTAATCAATTTTGCTTTTTGCCGACAAAACTTGAGAATTGTGAATATCATGACAGTAGAATACATTTTTCACTGTATAAATTTATGGTCGAAAATTGTTATTTCGCTAAAATACAAATTGGCAATAAATTTATGTGACATTGTCAATGTTACATTGACCAACCGGTTTCAACCTTAAAAATTCGGTGCCGACCAAAACGCCCGTCATTCCAGGAAGCGAGAACCTGGCCGCGAGATTTGCCGCAAAAGTAAACAAACTCGCTCAATAATGTAAAAGTGGTATCAAACAGCGCGCGAAACTCAATTGGTTACCATTATATAATGTTTTTAATACAATTTTAACTTGTAAATATTTTTACTGATTTGTAATCTTGAGAGTTTGGCAATGAAAAAGATATACAAATACCATATAATTATTAAAAACTTATGATTATGAATTAACAATATATTTATTTGTGAATATTTTTACAAATTTACAAATTTTTACAAATTTACAAATTTTTACAAATTTACATATTTTAACGATAGACGTCACGTCTAAGATAAGAACGGCAAAAATCGACCAGCTCAGATTTTATTTATTTTCGGAGCACTTTCAGTTTCTGTGCTGAAGTTCACCCAGAACAAATTTGGAAAAAAATTATGTCCCGTTTTCATGAAATCAGCATTTTTCAAAAAAAATTTGCCTATCATTTGGCTTGAAATCATACTTGAAGTTATTTTGACAATTCCAAGCCAAAAAATAGGCAACTTCAAAAACAGTTTTCGATTTTTGAACACTTTCCAGGTGATTTTTTTGAAAAAAATTTATTTTGTTTTGTAATGATTTTTCGAGGGCTATCTCCAAGAAAAAATATGTCTTATATATATATACGGCTACTTTTTTTTGCCGTTCCTACCTTAGTCTAAGACGTAACGTCTTAGACGTTTGATAAAATATTTCCGAAAAAAATGAATGCAGTACTGTTGACAGTGATTCGTTTTTACTCGCTATTTAAAACTTGTTTGGTACCTTAGACTACGTGGAGATAGGTCAACAATTCTCTTATTGGTCAATATGTAAAGCTAGGCGTGAATACAGTATCCAGTGGGTACCATAAATTGTTATTTATCCCAAAATATATCGCAAACATGTGACGTTTAAGAGGGTGGCATCGACTCGGCAGACTGGAGTCAATTTAACTTCCGAAATTAATTAGCTTGTTTTACTTTTTGTGCTTATTTATCCGTTAGCTGAACCAACAATAAATGTGCATCTACTTATAAAATTATTTTTGTCCATTTTAGGAAAGATTTGAGTCCGTCAGACTTTAATTTTTGAATTCGTAAAATTTTCAAAAAATTCAAAGCATTATGAAAATTTTCCTCATTTTTTTTGTCCAAAATTTTTTCTAATTGTTTTTTTGAAATCTGTGATTAAAAGCAAAAATAGCCACTTTAACTTTTTTCATGCATGTCTACATATTTTCTGACTGCTGTTTGAAAAATCATAATAGTTTATTCGTCCTTTTTTTGTTGACTTTTTTTAGTAAAATTATGAAAATTTCACAAATCAAGTCCAAAATTTTTTATGAGTGGTTTTTGAACTTTCCATAAAGAATCAAGCAGAATCACATATTAAATGTTTTGGTATCTATTAAATTTCTCTATGTCAACTAATGAGATGATCGCGCGATTATCATTATAAACTATTGATGAAATTTACAACACTCGGCTGTACAACAGGTAAGTGCCATTTGGCACTCATTTTAAAAATTTTATGTTTGCAAAAAATTCTAATATAGTGTCAGGTTGTTATAGCCTCATTTTTTGTGAAAGTCAGGACATTTTTTAATATCAAAACGCAATTGAAGGTCAATTTTTATCTCCAAAAAAGTCCATTGTTGTGGAAAAAACTTTCATATCAAGGAATTTTTTAATGCGCAAAATAGGAACCAGACTTTTTAGCGCATAACACCAGACAATGTCTGAAGTTTATTAATATCGTCTTCAAAAAATTCAGTAGTCGGGTTTAGTTGGAAATGGATGTACACTGTACATTGTACAGTGAAAAGTGTTTTTTTATATTTTTCAGATAATTGTTATGTTAACTCGTAGACTTTAGACATGAATCTGTACCCAGACTCGATTATGCGAGCGCGTCGCCATACTTATAAATCGAGCCATATTAGCAAAGTTTCATTATCAACATAACATTTTCAATAGCTTAAAATAATATTCAGCCAATTGCTATACAATTGAAAAAAAATTTAAAGAATTAAAAGGCATTTAATGAGGATAAGAAAACAAAAAGTTTCGAAAATTACCTCCAGTTACACACAAAAGCTGCAATGAATAAGATGAAGATAAACTCTTAGTTTATATTTCCAATTAGCTCATATGAAACTTCAAATGATTTTTCTAATCGCGCTGGTAAAAATAAATTTTATAGGTTTTTCTACAAAATCTCTAGTAAAATGACTCTTTATATTTTGGAATGTTAATTTTTTCGTAATAAGAAAG
This sequence comes from Oikopleura vanhoeffeni, assembly GCA_004367855.1. NCBI lineage: Eukaryota > Metazoa > Chordata > Appendicularia > Copelata > Oikopleuridae > Oikopleura > Oikopleura vanhoeffeni. Next base: position 53,514 of record SCLH01002011.1, on the reverse strand, counting down.
AAGAGAGAGAAGAAGACACGCCTACGCATGAACCTCTCACTGATTCTTATGTAATGAGTATTTCAATTTTCGGGCTATCTTGTAATGGAATAGAGTCTTAAAAAGTTTCAACGATTCCTTTAAGGGGGTCTTCGAGATAATTCGAGTACTTTTAAAAAAAACATAGTACTGATATACGGTGATTTGAAAAAGGTCTCAATTACATAAAAATAACTTTTGAATAAACTTTAAACCGTTTTTAAGACTTTTTCTCATTACACCAGAGATCCGAATAAAATCAGGTGACGAAATAATTCAAAAATAGGTTTGAAATATGTCATAGATAAATCCTTATTTCTCGAAAAATAAGATCACGTGACGTGTTTGGGAAATTATATTGTAAACTCTTAAATTAGGTGTTTATTGGCCCAAAAAATTTTCGGCCTATTGATACTATTTGTTTACTTAACCAAAACCTTATTTCCTAATTTGAGTTCAGTGATCGTTTTTGGACTTGGTGTAATGGCAAAAAGTCTTATAACTTCTAAGAACCTTTTCACTTTTTTTCAAAATGGATTAAAGCAATTTTTGAAAAATAACAGTACTATTTTCGCCGACCTTATTTTTTGAATATACGGTCACGTGATCATTTTCGGGCTATCATGTAATAGAAAAAATGTCTCAGAATTTTTTTCTGATCACGATGAAAGGTTTTATTTTGTGATTCAAAAAATTTTTGCTAAAAATAAGTACTGTAATACAACGTAATACAAACGTCATTTTGTTTCAAAATTTATCGATAACTTTATAACTGATCTTGTCAATTATGATTAAGCGTCGTAAAATGCGATTAAATGGTGTATGGCGACGCGTCGCCATAAATCGAGCCTACGAGTTAAGAAATTAAAAATATAAACGTTCGCAAGAATTAACACTTTTATTGAAGAAAAAAAAATCCAAAAAGTTAATTTTCACCTTTTTTTCTTTGATGTATTGCTCTGAAAAAATGTACCAATCTGCCGGATTGATGCCACCCCCTTAAGCGCGTATCAATTAGATAAGAAAACGGAACCAAAATTATTTCTTGTACAGCTTGAATTTTTTCATTGTCACTTTTTTTTTGTCCTGGTGGCTAGACAGATAAAATTTAAACCAAAAGATAGTAAATTTTGTTTAGCCACCAGAAAAAAAAGTGGCAATTTAAAAAACCAAGACTGTAATTTTCTGTATTTCAAAAATGTCGGCATTTGATATTATCAAAAGTCACTATACAGGATGAGGCTCAATATGGCCGATTTTTTTTTCAAAAAAACGACAATATTGGGCATTTTTGTCGATATTGGAACTTTCGGCGATATGGGAACAGAAATAAATTTTTAAAAATCGAAAAGCTTGGGTTTTTAAAATGATGTCATTATTTGGAAAGTTTTTCAATTTTATAAGAAGTTTCACAATAGTTTCAAAAATATGAAGTGAAATACCAAAATGTGTAGAATTACGTACTTCACAAACGCAATCAAATAAAAATAGATTTAAGAAATTTAATTTTGATGTAAAACGTCATTCATGACGCACTCAAAGTGATTTGTACTAAAAACCTCAAACGCCCACGCAATTTTGGCGATATTGGCTCTTTCGGCGATATGGCCACAGACAGGTATTTAGCTAAAAACATGAAATTGCGTAGGTTTATTTTGGCGATATTGAGCCAGCGATATGGGCCCCTGTAAATTGTTTTGATATAGGTTGAGTGTGACTCGGTCTAGTCTTGAACTTCGAATAAATGAGGTTCGAGTTTGTTTGACAACCAGCTTTATACCAGTGTTGATTATTATAATAAACCACAGATTCAAAATTACATCCACCTTCTGGTACATTTTGATATGGGCAATCATCAATTGTAGTCAAATTTCCATTATTACAGTAGTACTTAAGGAGGTTGTAAAGGCTGAAAAGGCTTTTTCAAGGGCCTTTAACTTTTTATTCTTTGAAAACAATCTTTTAAAACGAATCTTTTGAAACGAGCAGTACGTAATTTTTTATCCAATTTTTTCATACCAAATTTTTTTTTAAAAGTCGTTTTTTTTACCTTATTTTAAAAGAATTTAATTTTTTCACAGAACATGTAAATTTAAAAAACAAAAAAAATGGTTAATTTATTTTTTCGATTTTTAACATATAAAAGCTTAAAAATAACGAAAAGTGCCGTTTTTTGTCACTAAAAGTCGTATTTTCTTTCATTTTTTTTACAAATACGTTTTTATACAAACTGAACATTTTCGAGGCAATTTAGAAAAAACTGGTTGATTTCTAATTTTTGATTTCAGGTATTAACAATTCAGGAAAACAAATTAAAAATTATTCTTTGACATCAAGGTCATCGTATCAAATTTTTATAAGTATCGAACGATTCTCAACTATAATATTTCTGAAAACAGTATTATAAAGTATTGCCGAATTATTCACCGTGCTCGCACAATAGCAAAAAACATTTTCTAAATTTATACACTTACTAAAAATTTCAGTATTTTTTTGGAATTTTTTGGTTTTGTTTTTTACAATTGTTAGATTTCATATAACCAAACAAGCCACGTTGAGATAAAAATCGTGTAATTAAGTTGACAGTACTTCTTGTTCAGGAGAAATGGATTGACTATACAACCCCCTTAAAACAGTGAGATTTATAAAAGTATTCGGCATGTTGCATAATGTGTCCATTACTCATTGTGCAAGGAACAATTTCGCCAATAATAGGCGAGTCAGCATTGTTATAGCAAGTATTTTTGTCTGTAATGGGATGTTACAAGAAATTGACCATTTGAGTTTAATAATATTTATGAAAAAACGGAAAAAAACATGTTTTTCAGTATTTATAAGGGTGATTTTTTTCAAATTTTCGAAAAAAGCTAGGTTTTCATTGGTCGAATAATCGATGGCATCAAACTATAAAATTATCGCTTGCGGCGTGTTCTTCCAAACTTTGAGATTACAACGGTGCGCATTTAATTTGGTTGAGCAACTATTTAAGAAGATATTGGCGTTAAAAATGTGAAAAATACTATTTTTGAATAAAATTACGTCATTTTGGCATAAATCTGAATCGGATTATCCGATTTACTAAATAGTTCATTAAACACTCGGTGAAATTTTTGCAAGTTTACCACGCCGAAAACTCCTGTCAAGACGCACATACATGCCAAAAAATGAAAAATGGCATAACAATATAGAACAAGCAAATGCCAAATCCGGAAATAACAATAAAATATCTCTTTTTTATCGTTAACTACGTCAAATTTTACGGGCTATCTTATGGGCAAGTTTTACGTTTGCGATAGAATGTGATGCGACCTTTTGCGTACTTTTACCGCAATTTTTAACTTAAAAGGCCATTTTTGGCGGAAAAATTTTTCCGAAATTTCTTTAAAAATTCTGTATTAGTCACCTATTTTCATATGCTGATATAATTATTGGTTTAAAGTCAATTTTACTCCTGAGTATGACCCTAGCCATATCCCTGAATTGACTTAGGTATCTAGTCATTTAAATATTTCACGGTGATCGCAAATAACCTGTAACAGCCTAGTCTGTAATTTCGCCGTCAATACAGGTGCATGTTATACATGCACTTTTTTTCCAGCTTTCACTGTGCTCGTAAAACACTCCGTTTCTGTAGCACTTTTCAAATTCTCCAGAGCCTTCTTCATTTTCAGATGTGCAGGTATTTCCGACCAAATTATAACCGGTTATACAAGAACACAGAGGGAAATATGACATTAATTCAGCGAATTGACCACATTCGCAAAATTCGGCAGTGAGAGGTTCTTATTCAGGGTAAACAACATGAGACCTGTAAACTATGAGAAAATTACTACATGATGATAAGTGTTGTGCTTTTAGCAATTCAGGAAACACTTTCGAAATTTCGAAAAATATTGCTATTCTTTATCCAACCAAGTCACTCCTGAATCAGGAGTCCTGTTCTTGAATTATAACGAAATTTGTATTCGTGTGTCTTTTTTCACTGCGAGGCTCGCAGTGCGAGCACACATTTCTGCTGATAAAAAATGGTAACTAGATGAATTTATTGTGAAAGCCAAGCTATCGGCGATGTCAAGGTGTTAAAAATATAATTCATCTAGTTATAATTTTTATTGGCGGTTATTTTCTAAATAGCAATTTCATTTCGCAAGTAAAAATAATACATACTTTATTGCGTCATAATTACCTCCGACTCATCGACTGTTAAATACCATCCTACATAAATTACGCTTACACACAGGGACACATGGTTGGTTCAAGTTGAAATCTTAATAATTTGGTCGACTGATGCTTTGCCACACACATGAGTGATATCGATTACGGGAACTCTTATGCATTTTTTGCCACTTTTTTAGCCGATATTTAAATATAATTCGGCTTTTGAAAACGACTCATCCGATTGAGTTTTTTAGATAGCTCAAACTGAGCACAAATATTAAGAGAAAAATAAATTTCAAAAATGGTCCGAATCAAACCATTTTTCTATTTTTAAACAAAAACTAATAATTAAACAATTTCAGGAATCTCAGAATAAATCTAACATTCAACTTTATCATTCACTAGATATTTGTGCTCAGTTTTAGCTATCTAAAAATTTAATCGGATAAGTCGTTTTCAAAAGCTGAATTATACAACAATTTTGGCTAAAAAATGCACAGGAGGCTCCGTAATCGATATGCCAATGTTGTTATTTTTTTGTCGAGGTGATTATGACGGTTTTAAAATTGTGATGCAAATATTCAAAAATAAAATTTTGACTTGCCAGGCATCATTTTCTATATTTTTACCCTGCACTTTAATTGCTCCATAACATTCGATACAAATACCATTTGGCGTCAAAAAATGACCACTTGGGCAATTTGAAGACGACGTCGTCGTAACTGCCGTTGTACTTGGGCTTCCCATTGAAACACATTTATTTCGAATATATTCAAAATCAGTATCACACACACATAAAGGCGCATATGGTGTTCTTGATGCATTCTCAGTACAAACGCATTCTACTTGAAGTAATGGTGATTGGACAGCACCCAAACACATGATACAATGACCATCAGAATTTAGCACGGTTCCTGCTGTACAACTTTGTTTAGATTGATGATTTTCGCCGGAATATACATTAAAAACGTGTTATTTTACTATGTTAAAATTGGCTGGCGTTAAAATTTATCATAGGAGTGGCGATTTTTTTAAATTAAGCTTTCCAGAAAGCTAAACTGAATTTTCCTATAAATTGACTTTAAAAATTCGACGTTTTTTAAATTTAGGCCCATCAAAATAAAAAAAAGAACATATGAAAAAGCCGGATCTTTTAATATTTTATACTAAGTAATTTTCCAAAATAATTTATTCGAAAATGGGGGTAATTAAGATGAAAAAAAGTAAACAAATTCTTTATTTTATACCAAATAATTAATTTTGGGAAGCTGTCATCTTCAAGCTGATTATTCAAAATAAGCAAACAAAAAATGAAAATGAACAATAACCGAATGATGGGAAATCTAGATAAATTTTTGCAGATTTTAACACTCTTAAGGGTGTGGTCATCGCATTTTAAGGCAAAAATGGGGTTTTCAATGACTAATTGTAGCAAAAGACACAATCGTCCGGATCCAAACATTACCTTCTCTGATATACAGGTGATAAGGTTTTTCTCCGTTCTTTTTCCAAATTGGATCATTGACTTTCCCCGCCGTTTTGATTGGCTTGAATCTGGAAAGACGTAGTTTTCAGATTCAACCAACAAACGGCGGAAATCAAAATGAATCAATTTGAAAAAAGAAGGTGAAACCTTTACAGCCCTGGTATTTGGAACAAAAATCTTGCGATCCTAAAAATTAATCAGAAAGTGACGATGGCTCGTCCGATCTAAGAAACGGCTTACAAATAACGGAATTAATTTTTCAGAAATGTATCTCCTCCCTGAGTTTTAGGGTCACAATGATTAAGTCACTCAAATTAACCGGACAGAACGTGAGCAAACACAAATTGTTGTAGTTTTTTGAAAATTCTTGAATTTGGCCTCTCGTATCACCAAAAGAGAAAAAAAACTGTATTTATGACCCTGTTTTGGGTTCTCAATCAAAGTGTATCTCTCCTGGGATAAAAGTCACACTATTCGAAAACCTAGATAACAATGTGCAGCTTGAAGATGTCCGTGCATAAACACCAAGTTGAGTTTTGTCTAAATTTCTGACTCGTTTTTCTGTATCGTGTTTGTAAATTGTAAGATTGCTTGTCTCATTTCTACAATTGTGCCATTTTCAACTGTTGCAATTAAAAGTCAATTGTAGATTTGAGCAACCCACGCATATTGAGCTAAAAGGCCCAATGAATGGTAGAAGATTTTATTGATGAAATGTAGCAACAAGGATTTTAAAGAGATCGC
>SCLH01002011.1:18912-32703 GCA_004367855.1 Oikopleura vanhoeffeni | reverse complement strand
TTTGGCCTCCACTCTTGTACCAGTTTTTTCAGCATTGCAGCTAGACTTCAACATAAAACCTGGGGAGATGTTTTACCTTTTGCTCGTAGGTCGTTGTGCTCGCTATGTGTGAAGAGTGATATGTCAACACAAACAAAAAATTTAGATTTATTTTCCACAAGCGAAAGGCTAGTTCTTACAAACTGGATAATCTCATGACTATTCCGAAGCCCTGGTTGAGCTAAGTATTTAATCGGACTAACCAATCAATTCCAGGCGACCAGCATATCCGCTATAAAAGGGGTTACGCTGGTCGTATAATGTTCTTTGCATACACCACTTATTCGGAGAAGCTACAATAATACTGAAGAAGAAAAGCGTGCTTATCAAACTTTTTGTTTATTTTGACGGTTTATGTTTATGTTTAGTTTAATATTTTCCCTACAAGAAATTTACTAGAAAAAAACATTGAAAATTGAAATTTTTCGACTGTTTTTTTAATTTTACTGAGTTTCTATAAACTTCAGGTTTTGTGTTTTCTGAGGCATTTCTGCAATTCCGTGGGGACTTTTTAGAGCCTCAGATGGATCCTAAAAATACAATACGACCTCTCCCCCTTAAATGTCGGTGTTTAAGAATCGAATTGCCCAATCAGAAGCGATTGTGTGGGTCGCGGTATAATTTAAAAATAGGGTCCCCACTCAGAGGGTCATAGACTAAGCCATAGTCCACCATGTATTTCGACTTATAGAGATAATAATAGTGATGTTGCCGAAACTTCTTGGGGATGACATTAAACTATATGGCAAATTGGAAAAAAACATTATTGCGAAAAAAATTTTTTGGTAGTCAGTGATCAATCATAGCGATTTTTTCGTTTTTCCAGTCATCTTAAATTAATATAAACAGATGCCAAATCGTATTTTTAGGTCAACGTCCATTAATAATGAGAATTAACGACACTTTTTTGGAAAAAAAAATTAAAAATTCAAAATTCATATTTCTCTTGGGCTCCCAAACCTCAGATTTTTCGAGGAAAAAAAAACGTTAAAGTGAGAAAAGAAGGGAGATTGCCCGATTTGATCCCGACTTACAATCGTATTTTAATTATCAACATTAACGCCCCGGCGTTGAACTAGTTAGTACCAGTTTCTTTTGGTTAATACATACTTAGATTAACGATGGTGTCATATTACACTTATTTTGTTGGATTGGGTCGATTTTCTGAGTATTTATTCTAACAACTGAAAAACAAACTTTTGCTGAATTGTGGTCGCACAAATAAAAGAGAATTCGAAATTTTTTTTCATTTTTTAATCGTCTAAAACGTCGCACAAAATTTTCAGTAGAATTTTTTTCACGTGTTAGACAACAATACTCAGAGAAAAAAGTTCGAAAAATTCACAAAAAGTGTAATATGAGCCCATCTATCTGAGTATTTCGTATGTTACATATTTGGAATATTAGTACAGACAGATCGGCTGCTCTCGAGCTGATTTAGTCGGTGCATTCCAGAGAAATTTTAAGTTCGAAAATCTTTAGACTTGGACAGAAATGAGGAAATTTTCAAAATATTTCCAATTATTTGACCGAAATCACAAACCAGGCATGATGATTTTTCAAATATCATTAATAAATATCATGTGGTCACCTACGCGAAAAATTAAGTGGCCATCTTTGACGAGTGTGTATTCGTGGATTTGAACAAAAGTCTTGTATAAAAATTTGAACAAAAATTCAAAGGCATCTTTCTTGAGAGAAATGATGAAAAGAGAACTTTTTTCAAAAATTCGTCATAATTTGAGTCGATTCGAAAAGGTTTATTCGAAATCAAAAATTTCTTTAAAAAAGCGAATAATTCAACAAATATCTAGTAACAAAGTCTGCCTGGATTATCGAAAACATAACTTAGGGTGGGTCCTCCGTGGCCCATCACGTCTCTTGACAGATTTGCATTTTTTTTCTTCTCTTGATAAGAACTTTTGGCACTTCAAAATTTTTGGCATGAAACGTTTTCGAACAAAAGTTTGACACTATTTAGAGCTCACTTTTGTATAAGCTGCTTTTTACTCAGCAAATTTAAATTATGAACGAAAGAATACGCGTGTGTGGGATGAGATCCATCGAAGCCTCTTTATCAAGAATAAAAAAAATTATATACACCGAGACTGGCCCAGTTGGAAGCCGACCTGTGCGACCATTTTTAAATTTATTCACTTTAACCTCAGCGAAAAAAAATATTTGTTTCGATGTCCTAGGGATACCAAAAAATTTGAGTGTAAATTTACCAGATTTGCAAAAAACATTGCCTAATTACCGAGCAGATTCTGAATCCGAAATGGACCATTTTTGTTTGGATTTTTTTTTAATTGGTTAGAAGTTTTAATTTTAGAATATAATATTTATATGCTGATTGAAAATAGTTTTTACAACATGTTCCGATTTTATTCCTCAGCATGCTGAGGAAGCGGATTGTTTGCCAAATTATTTTTTGTGGTCACTTTTTTTCGACCTTGAATTATTCTGTCTGTTCTGTTTCATCACCTGCAAGACGATAAAAATTTTCGAAACATGTTGTAAAAAACTATTTTTAATAGAATAAATTAATAGTATTATTTGTGCCTGAAAACCCATTAAAATTTATTTGAACGCTCTAATTAAGACGCATGCAAAAATTTTCAAATTTTTTCTGAGTAATTAAAAATTTGGAAGCAAAAAAAATTTTCGAAAATTTTTCAAAATTTTAGGGGCTTTTCAGTAATTAAAGAAATGAAAAAAATTTCGAACAAATTTTTTCCGAAATTTTTTTTTTATTTTTTTAAAAAGGGCTGACACGCCCGCAAAAATCTATTTTTTTTTTCGGAATGGGTTATTTTTCCAACAATTTACATAAATACTCTTGGTAAAAAACCGACAATTCAAATTTCAAAAAAAAAATTTTTGATCACCAACCCCTCAACCCTTGGAATTCACATATAAGTACAGATACTACCCGTATCTTAAAGTGAAAAAAAGAAATCAGCCTTGGAGGAGCTAGAGATGATGGGTTTCACATCTCAAAACCCTCTTTTTAGGCTTACGAATTTCGATATCAATGCCAAAAACCGATTTTTTTTCAAAAAAAATATACTCATGATAAAACGCGGCAATTAATTCTAATACAATCCTCCTTTTCAAATTTGTTCCAATTGTCGATTTTTAGCTCAAAATCATGGTCGGCATAGTTAGGGCATGAGTTGGTAAATTGCAAGCCTTATTTAATTTATTCTTTTATAAAGTTCCGCTCAATAGTTATGTTAATTCTTTATGAAATTTTTATAATCTTTCTAAATACAGTATATAGAGTTTAGTGATTTTTGAAGCCTTTCTCTCTATCGCTACAAATAAGGAACATACAGTATGTCACATACTGTATTATCTCTATAATTTTAGTTTATTTGGTGCGTTCAAAGCGATTATTGGACATTCATAAAAAACTCTAGAAGGATATCCACTGTATTTTATAAGATCACTAAAATTTTCGGAAATAAATAGTATAATCATTTTAGATTGGAGTTTTAGAAAAAGCAGAGTTTAAAGGCCAGACAACTCAAAAGTGTATTTCCTTTCCATTATAAAACAAACATGAACTGAAAATCTCTTAAGAATGATTTTTTAATTCACTACTTTGTGACATATTTGTGGATAACACGAGACAAGTATCAATCTTTTTTTGGTCGGTTAATTTATATCCATTTCTTTAGGGATACCACTTTTCTCATATATCGAGATTAACTTTGTCGTTGATTTCAAACGTGACGTCTCTCATTTTTGTTGAAATAGTGTCTCGAAATAAGGCTCGACCGTTTTGATATTTTTTGTTTTTAAGAGAAGTAAGTTGATTAATTTTAACAGCACGTAATTTTTGAACCTGAAAATTCAGTCCAGATGTCCAAAAGGGACAGAGAACTGAACTTATGATGGCACGTTTGGAACGACGTCAAAGTATAATCTTCACTATTCTTCCTGAAATGAGTTTCGCCTTAATTAATAAGATGATGATTTGAACAAGCACACGATTCTGTGGTAAGTGGCGTTTCGATCGGCCCCATGCACCTATACATTCACTATCGAGTTTTTCGACCATGCCCTGGCTCAGCACATTGTGGATTTAATGGTTGTTGTGTGGTGTTGTTGTTTGTTGAGCTTTCAACACAAACTATATTTAGGTATACAATTTTTCCAAGGTACGTAGTTAACCTCACGAAATTTTATATTTTAATTAGGATTATTCTTTGTAAATTAAAGCAATCTGATTGCTGCAATCATAATTATTGATTTTGAAAATCCATCGAATTTATCATCTTTTCAAATATATAATACAGTCCTCGCTCCTTAACTGGACACAACCGCTAACTGGTTCACTTTTTTGAGGTCGGTCAATTTGTCCAACTAGTACGGTAAAAAGGTGTTTTCAATTTATATGCGTATATTCTGTAAGAGTTCCCAAAGACAGAATTGCCGAAGTTGCCAAAATGTACTTTTTATATAATTTACAATTTCCTCGACTTATAATGATTTTGTACTACTACTTATAGTATCTAACTCGTAGAGTCGCCTTAAATAAATTATTTTAAAATTACTGTTAATAATAAAAAACAGACTCTTGCCAACTACTTAGTAGTTGGCTGGAAGTACTATACAAGTTAAAGAGTTACACCTTGAGCCACTATTCCACCAATGATGTATATGTTGACTGTATTTAAGGGGGTGGTGTGAGTATTTTTGAATCTTTGGAGGCTTGGTACGGCTAAACTAATGACGTGTTAGAACATTTTCCTCATACATATGAAAGATCTTCCTTAATATTTGTCGATTCCTCAGACAATTCAGTACACTCCTCACCAACCATCTAGTCAACCGGTTAACACGAGTCCCTCAGCTTTTTCCTAGAGCTTATATCCCTCTTATGACTTTTGATAATCTAATAGATTGTGGGTTGAGGGAGCCAATCCTAACACCTCCTAGCCCCTTCTAGCCACTTCAGTGAGGCCCTTCTCCTTCTTTTCAACCCACATCTATTAGAATATATCAAAAGGTCAAGGAATTCTTGTCGGAAGCTTGAGATTCGGAGACGAGTCTTTTGAGATTTTCCGTCAGGTGGACTCGTCCTTTCGTCTATACTCGTCCTTTTTTTTAGACCTCAAAATGACCTAAAAACAATACGACCGCTACCCCCTTAAAATTGGTTTTAACAATGAATTTGCCGATAACGATTGGTTGTGGCGTCGCGTAAATTCAAAAATAGGTTTTCCCACTAGAGGGGTCATAGTGGTAAATTGCAAGCCTTATTTAATTTATTTCTTATAAAAGTTCCGCTCAAATAGTTATGTTAAATTCTTTATGAAAATTTTCTATAATCTTTCTAAATACAGTATATAGAGTATAGTGATTTTTGAAGCCTTTCTCTCTATCGCTACAAATAAGGAACATACAGTATGTCACATACTGTATTATCTCTATAATTTCTTCAGTTTATTTTGGTGCGTTCAAAGCGATTATTGGACATTCATAAAAAAACTCTAGAAGGGATATCCACTGTATTTTATAAGATCACTAAAATTTTTGGAAATAATTAAGTATAATCATTTTAGATTGGAGTTTTAGAAAAAGCAGAGTTTAAAGGCCAGAACAATCAAAAGTGTATTTCCTTATCCATTAGTTAAAACAAACATGAACTGAAAAATCTTTATAAGAATGATTTTTTTTAATTCACTACTTTTAGTGAACATATTTGTGGATAACCACGAGACAAGTATCAATCGTTTTTTTGGTCGGTTAATTTTTATATCCATTTCTTAGCGGATACCACTTTTCTCATATATCGAAGATTATACTTTGTCGTTGATTTCAAACGTGACGTCATAATTTCTCTCATTTTGTTGAAATAGTGTCTCGAAATAAAGCTCCGACCGTTTTGATATTTTTTGTTTTTAAAGAGAATAAGTTGATTAATTTTAACAGCATCGTAATTTTTGAACCTGAAACTTCAGTCCAGATGTCCAAAATGGGACAGAGAAACTGAACTTATGATGGCACGTTTGGAACGAACGTCAAAGTATAATCTTCAATATTCTTCCTTGAAATGAGTTTCAGCCTAAACTTAATAAAGATGCATGATTTGAACAAGCACACGATTCTGTGGTAAGTGGCGTTTCGATCGGCCCAATGCACACTATACATTCACCTATCGAGTTTTCGACCATGCCCTGGTCAGCACATGTGGATTTAATGGTTGTTGTTGTGGTGGTTGTTGTTGTTGTTGAGCTTTCAACACAAACTATATTTAGGTATACAATTTTTGCCAAGGTACGTAGTTAAACCTCACGAAAATTTTATTTTAATTAGGATTATTCTTTGTAAATTAAAGCAATCTGATTGCTGCAATCATTAATTATGATTTGAAAATCCATCGAATTTATTCATTTCATAATAATAATCAGTCCTCGCTCCTTAACTGGACACAACACGTAACTGGTTCACTTTTTTGAGGTCGTCAATTTGTCCCTAACTGTACGGTAAAAAAGAGTGTTTTTCAATTATATGCTTATTATTGTAAGAGTTCCCAAAGACAGAATTGCCGATTAGTTGCCAAATATGTACTTTTATATAATTTTACAGATTTCTCGAATTATAATGATTTTGTACTACTCACTTAAGTATCTAACTCGTAGAGTCGCCTTAAATAAAATATTTTAAATTACTGTTAATAATAAAAAACGGACTTTGCCAACTACTTAGTAGTTGGCTGGAAGTATAACAAGTTAAAGAGTACAACTTGAGCCACTATTCCACAATAATGATATATTGTTGACTGTATTTAAGGGGTGGTGTGATCTGATTTTGACATTTTGGAGGCTTGGTACGGCTAAACTAATGACGGTAGAACATTTCTCATCAATACAATGAAAGATCTATCCTTAATATTTGCGATTCCATCAGACAATCAGTACCACTCTCACCAACCATCTAGTCAACCGCGGTTAAACACGAGTCCCTCAGCTTTTTCCTAGAGCTTACTATCCCTTTATGACCTTTTGTTAATCTAATAGATTGTGGGTTTGAGGAGCCATCCTAACACTCCTAGCCCCTTCTAGCCACTTCATGAGGCCGCTTTCTCTTCTTTTCACCCACATCTATTAGATTAATCAAAAGGTCATAAAGGGATATCGGAAAGTTTTAGATTTCGTGAGGATCCGGAATATGTCTGAATTTACTGAATGGGACTTCTTTTCGATTTTGCCTCATGGGTCAGCAATATGGTTGAATATGCTGAAAAATGGTGTTTTTTCGACGTTTTGATACAAGGCTTTTTCTTGGAAATGCCAGAAACGTCATTCGGATATAACAAGTCAAGAGTTGATGACATCGAATAGGGAAGTACTTTTTGAATTTCGGTTAGGGTTTACAGGTTATTCTCGACCTTCTTGAAATTTTTATTTGAGTTGACAACGGAGTTATTTCAGGATGGGGTTGCATTTCATTTCATATAGCCGAATTCCAAATCAATATTTCTGTACGAAAATAGCATTTTAAATCAGAAAATTCTCATCCGCCTACGCAAAATCGATAAACTGCGAAATTTATATAAAAACCGTTCTGTGGAAATTCTGTCATGATATACATTTTTTTAGCCTGAATCTCTTACGATGAGGTCATCACTAAATTCAATTTCAATCGAATTTCTTATGAATTTATTATAAATCGTCCCCTATTAATATATTAGTATAAGTAAAACTTAATAAACAATTGGTTAACATTTAACAGTTCTAAGTCAATATATCAAAAATCAATAATCGACCAAATTAGAAGCCAGGATTTAAAAATTCGAAATGTTTTTGAAAAATTGACGATTTTATGCTTAAATTTTCGTCTCGTTGCAGTGATAACTAATATTATTCAATTTTTGACACGTAATGGTATATTCTTAGAGATATGTACATAAAAAATATAAGAAAAGCTAAAAATGGCTTCAAAAATTCTGACATTTGCTTAAGGGATATCGATCTCGTTGCAATTCTTTTTTTTCCACTTTTTAAATGTTATGTGTGCGCCTTTACGAGAGCTATCTTTCAGTTATAGTCGCACAATTTCCACAAGCCGATTTTTTCACAATTTATGCCGAAATGTCGTAAATTTCTCAAAAAATGGCAATTTTTGAAATTTAAAGTGCCGATATCTCCCAAAATACAAGGCCGAAAAAATTATTATATAGTTTATCGGAATCTGGAGATTCAGGAGAACACTCCCAAAACCACTGTTCCCAAGTTTGATCAAGTCGATTTTCGACCAATAAGAAGCCCGAATTTTTGAAACTTTTTGAAATTTTTTTCTTGGTCTCTGAAAAATACTGAACAAATTGTACTTTTTCATTTTTCCATAAATATTGTAGAATTCCAATGCTGAAAAACCTGTAACACCCTATTTCGGCCTGATTGGCTGTAAATCGACAAAAAAGTGCGCGAAATCAAAAATTTTTAACATAAAAGTGAAAATTAGAAAATCTGAATGCCATCAAAAGATTCCTTGTATACAATTTTCTGGAAACGATATAAGCAACTATGGTATCATTTTCAACAAAAACAGTGCTATAGAGCAAAACGAAATATTTACGGAAAAGCCCTATTCATTTTCTAGAATCCGCTGTGTTGAAAATGAGACCATAGTTGCTAATATCGTTTTCAGCAAATCGTATACAAGGAATTTTTTGATGGCACTAAGATATTTAAATTCTCACTTTTATGTTCAAAATTTTCGATTTCGCGCACTTTTTTGTCGATTTACAACCAATCAGGCCGAAATTCGAAAAAGTACTTTCCATTTGATGTTCACCAACCCTTGGGCTTGTTATATTCCGAAAATGACGTTTCTGGCATATCCACAGAAAAAGCCTTCTATCAAAACGTCGAAAAAACACCATTTTTCGGCCTATTCAACCAGATTGCTGACCGCTCAGGCAAAGATCGGAAAAAATAGCTCCCATTCACTAAAATTCAGAAAATTTTTCGGATTCTCACCAAATCTCAAAACTATCCGATATAAGCTCTAGGATCCTTGTTTCTTTGAAAAAAGCTGAGGGACTCGTGTTTTACCGCAGTTAACCAGATGGTTGGTGGGAGTGGTACTGAACTGTTTAATGGAATCGAGAGATCAAGGATTGATCTTTTATATGTTCTGATGAGAAATGTTCTACCGTCATCAGTTTAGCCGTACCAAGCCTCCAAAATGTCAGAAATCACTCACACCACCCCCTTAATTAGAGTTAAACACAAAACTTGTTCAATTTAAATTCAAATTAACCTACAAAATAAGAAATTTGAGTCTTCAATGTAGCTCACTAAGCGAAAGTATAGGGATGCGCTCTAACTGGTACACTTTTTTAGGTTGGTAGGTGTACCAGTTAGGGAGCCAGGACTATAATCAAGAAAATGTGGATCAAAATCAATATCGTAAATTTTCCGAAAAACTCGTTAAATGAGTGATCAATCAATCCCATAAAAAAATATTTGGGCTTACCAAGCAAAAAATATACCCGATATCATTTTTTGTGCAACCATCCGGTGGCGCTCTTTTGGGTTGCCAAATTTTAATAGTAACAATCAAATGTATAGCTTTTTTCGTTAAAAAACTAATCAGATTCAAATAAAAATTATCTCCAGTTTCACACCTTTCCTTTTGTATGCAGAAAAATTAGACTATTGTTTTACGCTATTATGAATCATTGCAGTTTTGGTAGTGTTTAAGGGGGTAGCAGCGATGTGGCAGACTGGCGTCAATTCAATTTACAAAAATAATTAGTTGGTTTATTTTTTTGTGCTTATTATCGTGAGCTGAACCTGAATAAATGTGTATCAGCTCATTAAAATCAGTTTTCATCTATTTAAGGAAATATTTGAGTTCGAACTTTTATTTTTGAATTCGTGAAATTTTCAAAATAATTCAAAGCATTAAAAAAATTTTACGCATTTTTCGTCCAAAATTTTTTCGGATTTTTTGTTTGAAATGTGTGAATAAAAACGTCTACATATTTTCTGACTGCTGTTTGAAAAATCATAAAATGTTTATTTGTCATTTTTTGTCAAGTTTTTTAGAAATATTATGAAAATTTTATTAGTGGTTTTTTGAATTCTCCTTAAAAAATCAGGCCAAATCACTTGTGAAATTTTCTGATATCTATTTGGTTTCCGTATTTCAACAGATGGAAGGGTCAACTACTGATGAAATTTACAACTCTTGCTTGTGACACCGGTTTGTGCCATTTGGCACGCAATTAATAAAAATTTTATTTTCGCCAAAAAATTTCAATAAAATTTTGGGTGTGATAAGCGTCTTTTTCTTTTAAAAGCCAGGACATTTTTTAATATTGAAACGCAATGGAAGGTCAATTTTTATTCCTAAAAAGCTGTTTTTCTCTATTTTTCATGGGAAAAAACTTTCATATTAAGGAAATTTTTTAATGTGCAGAATAATTTACCCACTTTTTAGCGCATTACATCCGAAAATTTCTGAAATTTATAAATATCGTCTTCAAAAAAATTCTCACATCGGGTTTAGTTGGAAAGGGGGTTCCAATGAAAAGTGGTTTTTGATATTTTAACAGATACTTAGTTATGTTGAGACATTAAAAATATAAACGTTTGCAAGAATAAACACTTTTATTGAAAATAAAAATAAAATTTTCACATTTTTTTTTCTTTCATAAATCACTCAGAAAAAATGTACAAATCTGCCACATCGCTGCTACCCTCTTAACATGAATTGAGGGCCCACGGCTGATTATCATGACTATTCGACTATATGATGCTAAATGCAGGTTTTTTATTGACTGCATCTATTCCACGTTGTTTGTTGATTTCAATAGTCACGATTTGTCATCCAATGGTCTTAAAGGGCGTTATCAACGGTATGAAAGGTGTTTTCGAATGTCTTTCACAGAAATACGGTGGGAACTACAAACTTTTATCTAGTATAGCTGGAATGATCAAAACCTTGGCTGCCAATCATTTGATTTTGAAAGTTCTACTAAATGGCATTTTACCAGTAAACCGCATTTAAAACCGGTAATTTCAAATCTTAAAAGATTTTCAGCGCCTTCAAAAAACACGAAAAAAATTTAAAATTCTTGAGATTATGTAAAAGTGCAGAAGGGAACTACTGTGAGGCCGAAATTGTAATTTTCATTTACGAACTCTAGAATTTATTCAAAAACTTAGATTTTGACAAGTGTCGCCATAAAATTTTCAGCGCCGTGAGTTTTTATTTATTTTTTTTCGCATTCTAGAGGCATTCTAGAGGCGCGCAACTTTCGAACTTTGAAAAAAAATGGTCAAAATTTTGACAAATTAGGTTCATATTTAGGTTGATTTTTTGTTTGTTTAAAAAGTAAAAAAGTTTCGGTTTTTGTCAATTATTTAATCTACGAACAATTTTGATTAATTGTGAGAAAAATCAATAATTTGTATTTTCGAAACAAAGAGTAATATAAGATAGAGTCCCCGCGCTCCCTAGTTAGTGTTCAATTTTGCGAAAAACACAAATGGAAAAATTATTGAACCGTTGATTAAACGATTTCTAGCTATCTCACAGCTAACAGATTAACACCAGCGAATTGATAATCATTTGTTCATTTGAAAGAATGTNGGGGGTTCTGAATGTGAATTGCTGTAATTTGAACTGTAAAGTTTGAACTAAATTATGATATGTTCATTTTTAAGTCTTAAGTCACGTAAGTTACGTGCCTTTCAAAAGTATAAAAAAGTCTTTTATAAAATATCTGGGAAAAATACTAAACCTTCCTGTATCCTCCAGATAAAATCCAGTTTTGCATTGACACAACGGGGCAAAATCTGAAAGTTCTGCATTTTCGGAACAAGTACAAAATTCTGATGAAAGTGGCGTTTCTATTGGACCATAACAAGCTATACAATCCTCAATCGAATTTTGTACCAATCCCTGGTCTCTACAGGTCACTGATGTGGTCGTGGTGGGAATTAATGTGGTAGTGGTTGTTGACGTAGTAGAAATGACGACGCATTTGTTTTCAACTTGCTGGAATCCCTCGTTACATGCACATAATGGCGCATAACTCATCAAAGTAGCGTTCTCCGAACAAGTGCAAAACTCAGTTGTAAGTGGAATTTCTTTTTTAGGGTGAGAAATTAGATTTTTTCCACGCTTATGTATTTGCGAATCTAAGGTTAAATTTATTTGGCTTTTTGACTAGAAATGAATTTTAGACCGTTTGCGAATAATATCATTACCGGGATATTTATGTCTGGAACACTAAAATTTCAAAATAGTGTGCGAGAATTTGCCGTGTTTATAAATGACTTAGATTTCCTCCGATCGAAATTGTTTTGTCTATCTTTCGTATATTGATATTTTAAATTAAAAATTTTTATCATTTCGAAAATAAAATCTGATTTATCTACCAAAATCCAGCTCATCATTGAAATTATCAGAGAAATTTTGACCTGATAGAATTTTTTCGAGTTTTAACTTTTTGTTTCTAAATCACATGGTAAAAAGCCAATTTTATTTTTCAACCCTATTCTATGGATCCGTAGCAAGGAATACAGTCACCCAGATTATTAGTAACCAATCCAATGTCTTCGCAAGGAATTTGAGGAGTAGTTGTTGTCAGTACGGCAGTGGTTGTTGTTATTTCCGTAGTTGTTGTTGTCGTGGTTGTTGTAGTTGTTGAGTCTGGCAGACAAATGCCATTTTCTTCTGTGAATCCAGAATTACAAACACAAAATGGCGCATAACTTACAAGACTAGCATTATCTAATCAAAGGCTGCCCAAGGTTTTGTAAACTTCGAAAATACAGGTGACAATTATCACTTTTGATTGTTTTCAATTTGAAGAAATTAAAATTTCGGAACAACACACAGTGTGTTACACACTTCTTGAGGAAATCAGATTGGGCACCAGAGCGCAAAATTTCAATTTTTAAGTTTAAACCTTACATTAAAATAATAATTTAATAATTTGTGACCTTTTTTGTGGCTCAAGCATACCTTAAATCATTCAAAAAAGGCAAAAAACTGGATCGTAGAATATTTTCTTTCAAACCTATGTTTCACTTCCGGAGAAATTATTTCGGAACTAGACATAAAATACAAATGAGAGATTAGCCAGTTTTGAGGAAAGTGTTTTGTGCATGCATATGTTGGCTCGAAAAGGTTTCGAGTCATAATCAACATATTCTAGTCAGTTATATGAGCAGTTGGCGTAGTGGTTAGCGCGACTCGACGATCGTCCCGTTACCTGGGTTCGACTCCCGGACTTCTCAAACATTGTTCTATGGTGATAACCCAACACATAACAGCTAAAATAAAAATTTATTGGTATCTAGGAGCAGTTATTTTTTTTTGGAAGTGAAATTTCTAAATTTTCAACTTCAAGTATCCCTTGAAAAAATTAAATAATTATAAAAGTGAATTTAAACAATCAAAAATTCTCCACAGTTCATTAACCATACTTCATTACCATATTTAATTGAAAATAATAAAAAAAATGTAATAATCTGCTTTTATAGGGAAAAATAAACATTTTTCATCAAAAATCATGATTTTTCCATCAAAATTTTTGACTTATTTATAAATTACTTTTGATTCATGAGATATAAATCAAAGCGGACAAAACTTTGACGTAGGCCAGATACTTGTGCATCGTTTCCGACAAAAATGCAACTTGTGAAGACAACTGTGACCGTGTATTACGTGATATGGTATACCTTGCTTTTCTCACTATATTTTCTAGAACAAAAA
>SCLH01002010.1:169049-181503 GCA_004367855.1 Oikopleura vanhoeffeni | reverse complement strand
TACATGTTAAATTATTATCTTGTGAGCAAGCTTTGATTGGACATAAATCACGAAATGGAACCAATTCTCGAAAATATCGAGTCGCTTGAGATAAAGGGGTGGTGTACACTTTCATAAGGCACACCCGCATACCAGCAATGGTCTCCCATGGGTGTGCCTCATGATGGGATCGAAAATTTTGCATAAATTCTTGGGGAAAAATCAACCCATCATCGGCTAAATCGAGGCACTAATTGGCCAAAAGTAGTGAACTCCTTGACGAGGAATATTCAAGTGCAATATCCTCTTGCAATCGTCCGGATGCGCTGAATATACAAAACATAAAACTCAAAATGTATGAACAATTCATACAAATTTTTTCATATAAATTATAAGGCTCGGTGCCATTTATCACAGGCTTTATTTTATTTTTCAATCTCTTATTGTACTTTATTTAATTATTATATATATTTACTTTTTATTTTTTCGTTTAAAAACTCTAATTATTATCCTTACATTTTTTCTCACAAAAGTTATAACCCTTGAAGGACCACTTATAAAATAAAATTTAAATTTGACGTTTATGTGCTTAAAACATTGACTCAAAAATTATTAGATAATATTATTATCTCATTTTTTAGTTAGTTATTTTTCAACTAATCTTCAAGTAAGTTAAAATTACCAACCTACGCAGTGTTGCTAATGTCATTTCAGGGTCCCAAGTCTTGAACAAATACTTCACATCGGCGTCATTGATATTGCTCAAATTGCGACATGCAAACATAAGAGCCAAATTTTTAGCAAAACGTTTAAAAATTGCAAAATCTTCAGGATTAGGAACAGCATCTTTTTTCAAAAAGGGGCGTATTAATGCTACATTATCAGTGGTATCAAATTTGAGCGAATATCCACTCAGTTTCGCAATAGCAAACAACACAATTCTGGTTCGATTCGGCACATCCCTTCCGGCACCTCCAACACAGAAAACTAACATGTCCCCAACCTCGGTAAAATCAATACGCTCCTGTCGCTTATCTTGAAAAGCAGACAAAGTCACCCGTAAATTTTGATTTCGTAAATCAGAATACGATATTATTCCGTCAACCTTAAAATAAGTTACAAATTTAACCAGAATAATTTTATGAAAAGCTTTTTTGCAAAAATCAAAAACCAATCAAAAAGTGAAAATATCGCAGGGCGACACCTCTCCCCCGCTTATAAAAATAACCATAAAAATTCTCAAATGTTAAATTATTTGAAATATGTAAATTATATCAGAAATTATCAATTAAAAAGATTAGTACCGAAAAAGTTATATTTGTATTTTTATTTCGGTCTTATTTACTATACGCGAATATATATCGATTACGATTGATATTATCTTCAAAATTAATCGATAGCTTTTTCAAAGTTTTTTTCTTTTATTTTTCAAAGTTTTCGTAGTGGGAAAGAAGTGGTTTAAAAATCGTTTGGCAGTAGATTTTTTGGTTTAGGAAAAGTTGATCAAAAAGTATTATCTTGATGTTTTCCTGAGTTACGTTTGTTTAATGCATAAATAAAATAAATTTTTCTCAAAATTTGAAAATTGAAATTTTTGAAAATTGAACATCGATTTTCTGGTATTTCTAGAATGGCAAAAATTTAATTTTGCTAATTTCAGATTAGAGATGTTCTAAGCTTTCTAAAAAGTACTTAAACTTTGATTTTAAATCATTTTAAGCTAGTTAAAATCAATTAAAACCTAGGTGAAGTCATTGCTTGTTTTTTTGATGCTGACCAGATGGATCGTCTGATTCTAGCCGAATGCGAGGAGATATGCACAATATCTTTTCGGATTCAGAAACTTCAGACAATTTGGATCACGAAAAAATTGTCTGAGGTCACATCAGCCTAAGGGTCAGGGTCGGTTGAGGTCAATTAAAAGTTTTTGAAAAAATGAAAAAAATATTTTTTCAAAATTCGAAAAATAAAATTATTTTTTAGCGTAGGTTATTCGAGTAGGTATCAACGATTGCTTGCATTACGCAAATATATCATAAATTACTAATACAAAACACCAGGTTACTATTATGTCATATACTGTCTTCCAAATTTTTTCCGACTTTTTCGTACTTTTGTAAAATAATTAACTTGCCTCCAAACCAGTATTAAAAATGTGCTCCAATAAAGAATACAGTATTCCATAGGCATAACCGGACACCATTACAAAATCATGAACGTCAACACTGTTGCTTCGCTTACTGCACGGTTTGCATCCCTTTTTACATTGTTGACGATACACAGGTCCTCGCAGGCAATAATTGCCAGAATTATTCCACTACACAATCATCCACAATAATTTCAAATTTAATCGAGTCGGGAAATTAGTCCAAATTAGCCAGTATGACATAGCAGCAATCTCCTTAACCGACATTGATTTTGATTTAGCGTATAACTCTTTTGGGGGAAATGAGCCTGTCAAGGTACCGTCCACCTTTGCAGCAATCAATGGTCTCTCGGAAGCAATATAAGGGTCATTTTGCGATAACAATTGCACATAAATTTGCTGCAACCATTGCAGACTTGGCGGTTGAGTATACTTGCACACATAAGGGTCAAGAATTTGAGGCAACCCTGGTTGATTAAAAAACTCTACACTGGGGAAATAAACGTCCAATGTATCTTCTCGCACCCCCTTTATGGGCTTAACCGATGGCCTAAAAAACGTATTTAGTTGTATTCGAGTTATACTGTATACATATAAAAATTCAATGTTACAAAAATCCGCATAAAAATTGAGAATAACTTGTTGCCACAAAACTCACTGGCAAGTTTTTCTCACTTTTTACACCAATTTTTTCTGAAAAACTCGTATTTTTTATCATTTACTTAAAATTCAACTTACCCTATAAGTTAAGTGGACACCATAAATTGAGATTAAAATGCTACAAACCTACATTTTATTTAGAAGCTACTTTATTTAGGTACGAGAGCAACTTTTTGCTCAAATATTAGAAAGTCATGTTTTAAAGAAGAAATTTATTCTGTACGAACAATTCTACAATGATAAACAAAAACTGCGATTAATATGATGACGCCTGATGCCCGGGACTCTTAAACAACAGTTTTCGAGCCCCGGGCTCCCAGCTGTCAAAGTTCTCACTCGTTAGCTTTTGATCATACTTTTTTAAAGGGTCCATACGGCAAATATGGACTCAATTTGAGTATAAAATTAACAACAAATAGATATTAGCGCTCTTTTTAGGTAAAATTGAAATGATATAATGTGTACTTTTAACCGAATTGCATTAGTGAAATTCGCTAACAAGTCATAATTATACGTACTTTCAAATCAAAGACTCACGACAATGAAGTTAATATTATTTTTAACAAATAAGCAAACGTTTGTATATATTTTTCGCTCACATAAAATTGAAATCAAATACCATAATGAGTTATCAAAAATATAGCACTTAAAATCTGGTGAGCCATAACAAATTGAAAAAATCATTCGCACATATTATTTTCACTTCATGGCCCGAGGCTAAAATTTTAATTTTTATTAAGTGTTAAGTCCTTATATTTAGTGAATAATCACGCAAGCTAAATGAATTATTAATTACATTTTTCGAATGCGTGCGTGTTATTGGCTGCACTGAAATACAAATATGATGCGCAGGTTCTGGACTTCATATCATATGAGTTATTAAAGTTTAGGCACAATTTGTTATGTGTTAAATAAAAACACAAAATAAATTGTAAAATCAAGAACTTCATATCAAAGGTTTGAAAATTCTCTCAATGATACAAACTACGTGCATTCACATATCCCCTGTTCACACTCTTGTTGATATCCCGGCCCTGATTAGGAAACGTAATGTATTTTTAAGAAGCGGGGCCTGTATGTTAGCAGGAGCGTGAATAAGGGATATACAACCCCCTAATTATTTTTACAAGTCACAAGTTCTCTAAAGAGATTGATAATCGCAAAATGATAAAACAAACATTATATAATAGGCAAAAATTAAAATAAAAAAATTAATCACCCCTATTTTTTGGTTGATTATATTTATATGAGAAAAAAAATGCTTCTTCAATTTTTCAGTTTTTTCTGTTGTTTCTGGCTTACCCATTGAATCGATTTCTTGGATCAAAAAATAACAAATTGAATTTTTCCTCTGGCGATAATTCTGGCACATCTTCTTGAATTATTAACTTGAAGGGACCTACTGCGTTAGGCCATTTTTTCAAAACAAAATTGACTGAATTAGGCAAATTTTAATCAGGCAAAAGGTCTGAGATATCTACGAGTCTCTTGTTATGAGGGTTCTTTGACAAAAATTGTTCAGTTTTACACAGTAAGTCATCATGAGTCAAAAACTCTTTCTCGGGAAGATGACTCTGTGTTCGAGCATGAAAATCCGACTTAACCCTCTTAGCCCGTTCCACCACTGTCACCTCACCCTGAAAGCCAATTATCTGCTGAACCTCGAACCCGACTCCGCCCTGTACAATCACCATTAGCTCATTATAAAGTACTAACAATTGAAAGATAACCATCACACGATTTATTTTCTCATGCTGCACACTGGACAGCAATAAATGAGTTTGCATAAACTTGCCAATTTCGGGACTAAAAGGTAACATTAATGCTAAAATAAAATAATAAAACTAACTATCAAAAAGTTAGAGATTATTAATAAATTAATTTATTTATTTTTTCATTATTCTTTCTAATTGCTTTAAATCACGTAACAAACCAATTCTATTATTTCCTGGCTATTAATGTTACTTTTTCTAGGTTCCTTGTAATAGGTCTTTCACCCTTTTGACCTGATAAGATGACTCAAAAGTTAGAATAAAACAGATTAATGTGAAAATTTAACAATAACCGCTGCGTTCTTTTATGATTTCTTCGAAAATTCTATGACACTTATCACTTAATTAGTGTTATGTGAAGTTTCACTAATTATAATTGGTATGCCGTTTTTAATTGGTCAGACTAATAAACGGTCGACCAATCGAATGCTCTGATTTCGCACTCCTTGGCGCTGACGACTTGGGCGCTTGGGCTGACGAGTCTGATACATCGTTTACATACACATTTAGTTTTCGCACCTTTTCGTACTTTTTTACGTACTCTTTATGTACTTTTTGAATATTTGTATGCGCATATCTTACACATCCTATTAATCCTGGTAATCCCAATAATCGATATATCAAGAAATAATTTAATCATAAATACTTACAAAAGTGTAGTCAACTGCTGCACAAACGCATTCTCATTTAAAACGGTGGGATTCTTGTCATATTTTGAAGATGCCTCCATAAGAAGAAACATGTTGAGTTGTAAAAACTTCTTGGCAATATTTGCCTTGACATATGAATTAATAGACCGCTTTAAGACAGGTCTCGCTGTAGTGGAGATATTTATCTTCTGGAACTAAAATGGATCGTTTTTAAGCTCACATTTTTAGCACAGTTTATGCTTGTTTTTTAAATAATAAGCTTCATAATAATAAGTTGACCGTATCAAAAAACACGTTTTTTCTTGAAACAACGTTTCTCTCAGACAACTTATGACATTATTTTATACGAGTCATTATTATTCGGTTATTTTAACTTAAACTGATTTCACCCAGCTTAATCACATTGAAATGAAACATGTTTGAAATCTTTGAAATTTACTTTTTCCGCCTAAAAACCGAAAGTGAAAAAATTTATTTTCGTATGAAAATTTTTCTAAGAAAAATCTTCGCGGTAATTCTCGCAGAAAAATTGGAAAAATTATGAATTGTTAATTAAGAATGCTACTATCAACTTTAAAATAACCTCATAAAATATTGAGACAAGCTTCTCCTGTACATCGTAGTGTATGCACCCGAGTTGATCCTTTTTTCCGAAAGCATGATCCAATAAGAGGTAAACGCCTTTTGGTATAATACTTTCCTGCAATGTAACATTAAATTTTGACGATACTTCGTCATCACTCAAAATGGGCACAACATTTTTTTGAATTTTCCGGCTGATCGAGTCGACCAAAGCAAGATTGAAAAAGCCGCATTTAACAAGATCTGCTTGGGACTAAATAAAGAGAGAAAAATTTTGCTATTTATTTTCTTATTGGCTAAAAATTCTTACAAAGCTAAAAATTTTTACAAGTCTAAAAATCACTTTCTGTCTTCAATCATTTTTAATTACAAATGTACTACTTTTTTGACGCTATTTAGAAAATGACTTCATTTTCTTTGACCTTAATACGTCCCAGGTCCTGTACAATCAATTTGCGGCTATTTTTTGCTTTTTTTTTGCTATTTCTGCTTTTTGTCTTTGTGTATAAACTGCAATAAAAAATAATTAAAATAAAGGCTCTTTTTTTTTTTTTTAACAAATTTTATAAAAATAATGCGATAATGGATTGAAATGGCACAAAAATAATGTCAATTCAAGAATTTCATTACCACCAAATGATAGTTACGATTCTTCACGAGAAGAGTAAATAAGAGTGTAATTAAAATAGCTACTTAGGGATGTTCACTCCAAAAAACCCACGCACTTTCAACCCTGACCAATCAAATCGTGAGAACCGCATACACACTCCTGCGAAATTGCATCATAAGGTATCAATTAAAAATTCTCGTCCAATCATAGTGGTGTGAAATCTTGACTAAGCGATTTCAAGGCATAAATTGAAAAATTATAGACCAATGACCGCTCGTGTGAACGATTACTCGTAACTTTTTTGCTTGCCCTTTATAAAGTTCATATAAAAACACATAACTGCCCAACTTTAAACGTTCATATTTTATTTTATAAAAACTTTTAAAAACTCTAATCGACTTTGATAAGATGACTGACTCGTTTTTGCAAATTATTTAACCATTAATTTTAGGCAATATGATATAGCCTATATCATAAAAAACCAAAAAAAACAATTTCGAAAAATTAAGAAAAAAACTTTTTTCGGACAAAGTAAAACACACGATATCAAAAATTTCTAAAAATAAATATCTTTGTTTTTTCAACGTGTAGGTATATAAAATATAAAATTTTCTGACTAACTGCAACAACCTTTTTCTGTCTCAAGTTAATGCTCAACAAGCATAATTTTTTTTTTAACTCTTTTAAGTTTACCTTGAATTTATCAAATAAGTAATTTCCGGCACTAAAAGGAAATGAAAACAAATCAATATAATCAATATATAAATAATGCAACGAATCGATTGAAAACAATTCTAGAAAATTAGGATATCAAAATTTACAGACTTTTTAGAAAAAATTTTTTCTGTCTGTAATAAATTGAATATGTTGTCAAAAACGGCCCAAAAGCAAAAAAAAAAGTTTTTGAAGCTAACAAACTTCGCCATGAGTTAAAACATAAAAATAATTTGAATCGACTACAAAAAGTTAACTGGCCATAAAATTTAAAATTTTAGTGAAGGTTTCAAAAACTTTTAAAATTTTCAACTCTTAAAAATAAAAAGATAAAAATGAATATTTTTGAAAAAAACTTAAAGTTAAAAAACTATGTCTCTCAATAAAGCTCAGCTGTTTTGTCGCAACCATAATTTTCTTAATTATCAAAATTTAATACTCAAAATTTAATTTATGTCTGTAAACACAATAACCAATGATTTTTTGTATCTTTTATTAGACATGCTGTCAAACTGTGCTCAACAAACGCCTCAATGCAAATGCCTCAAAATGTGTCTGCTTCTCAAACCAACCTACCTTTCAAGAAAAGTCTACATGATGATATGCACCGGTTCGAATCATAAAAATAAAAACAAGGCTGTAGATCGAGAACAAAAAAAAAGCAACACTGAAACAATCATTGAGGAATTTTGGCATCTTCTGTCCCTGCTATAAAGTTCAAATAGGCTTAACTTGCTAATTTCCAAAAATTCTCAAAAACCTAAAAAAGCTTAAAAATTAAAATGCGTACATCTTTTTAAAATTCAAAATTTTCAAATACGTCGCTTTTTTAACTGTCAAATTTCAAATATTCTAGGTTTTTTTATTCTCACTTAAAAAAGCTTCGCAAAATTTATTCAGTGTTTAGTATTTTACAAATTGAAGGGAAAATTATTATTATCATTAAAAATTGAATTCCATCATAATTCTGCTGCTTTTTGCCTCATTTGCTTTTAACTGCGCCCCGTACCATCAAATAACCGTGCATGCTCTTCCTTCCACATCACACTGGTCCATCCTGGGCATCAAAAAAGTGTCAACGTGACCGGTAATTCTACCTAACAGGGCTTCTCGACCAAAACCCCCATTTTATTCGATAAAAATGGGGGCAATACAGCGTGAGGCAATCTTTGTGGACATCTGGTGTCTGAAGAAACATTAAAAAATCTAAAAACTAAAAATCAAAATGTACTTCGATGCCCTTTGCCCACATTGAACCTGGATGGAGTTTTACAACTATGCAACATTTATCTAACAAAAAAATAGGGTGCTCCACTCGGCAAAAAACAGCGTTTGGACATTCCTTTGGCAAAAAAACTATTCGGCGATATTGGGCTCCCCCCTGTACTTCAATTTTTTCAACGGGGACGATGTAAAATAGTTCAGTTATTACGTATCCTTTAAAATAATCCACTATGGCTTATTCGTAAAAGTAATAAGTTGGATTACGTTTAGTAGTTTGCTTGAATTTTCTCATAAATTTTAAAGCTGGAGTTTAAAGTGGGCTTATCGATTTGATCTGAAAACGAGTTTTCATTATTTCCATATATAGTTTCCGGAGCAATTGACACATTCTCATAAAGAAAGACTTTATATAATCATTAATGGGCATAGTTCACGATTACGACTTAGTGCCATTTTTGGTAGATCCGTATCGATTTGTTCCAATTTTACTTCTGCAGGATTTGATCGTCGAAGATCACGCAAAATGTCTGGGCGGATTAGGTGATTACGACCGAAAAAAGGAATCGAAAAGAAATAAATGTAAGAGTATTTCAAAGGTCCGCTTGATATTCAGGCACAAGAGCTCTATTGACAAACGGGTAAAGTTTTATTTAACAATTGTCCACGATAGATGTTAAGCTAATTACTTTTCCAGAGGGTACGGATTTTTTGATCAGGCGGTGAAACAAAACTTTAATCGAAGAACAGGTGTATCTGAGAAATTGTTAGAATAATATAGCGAAATGATTACCTACAGAAAGTATTAGAAGATCAAAAAGTTAGTCATCAAGGACAATTTTTGAAGTTAAAAATTTTTCGGAGCAGTAAAGAATGTATCTGCGCTAGTATCTTTTACAAAACAACAACATGGGTTTGAAAGACACCGACCCGAAACCAACAATCATTTTTATTTCCAATTTAATTTGATGGGTACCCGAAATGATTTGCAGAGTGGTTGAAATCTTTGCCGTGTGGCAGACCCAAATCCATGGCGCAATAATATACCAGAGTTCAAAGTAATTTCACTTGAAAAGAATGAAGTTTCCTGCTTGATTCAAGCTGCTGAATATTTTTAAGAATATGATTATCGAAAACTGATCACGAAATCTCTATGTACATAAAAGACAAAAAATAAGGGCCTACAACTTTATATCAGTAATTTTGTCAGACTACAATTACATACTCCTAAGTATTAGGTGTACTCTCATTTCTTTAAAAAAGTATGATTTTTGAAAATTAACTTTTAGAACTTTCGTGTTTTGTAATTGTTCATTTAATTGTTTAAAAATGCGCCAGCGATGGGAAAAATGTAAAGCAGCAAATTATTTTATTTATAAACTAACTACAGACGATTTGAAATAGGAAATTTCCACACTCAAAACATGGGTTTTTTTTGTCGAGGTTTTAAGCTATCTTGTTAGAGATTTTTTTTGGTCATTTTTAGACCTTAAGATTTTTTTCAAAAAAGAACTGTTAAGGGGGTACTGGTCGCTGAATTGGTTTTTCTCGATAAAAACTTTGGCCGAACAAGGCTTCGAGGATATTATTCAGATTAGCCAGTTTGTAGATCTAGCCTTTGCTTTGCATGGATATTGGGTCAAACTTTTTTTTGTTATTGCACACACTCCCCTACACTTAGCTGACACAAATGATGGTCCTAAGCCAAATGGTTTATCTATCTCCTCCTAGCGTTTTTTGAATAAACCTGAAAGTTCAACATAACCTGTTAATTTGTATTTTAAACTTCTCTAGAGGCGGTTTGTTTGTCGGATAAGTGCTATGATTTTCTCTAGAATATGCGATAACCACCGTTTTTTTTGGTATTTGGTCAGTCGTAAATCTGATCTCCTTCTTAGGTTAAATCTTCCAAAATTCACTTAATCAATTTTACGAAGGGTAGCTCGAAACAAATAAAAAATCCTCTAGAGCGTTTTTTTCAAATTTCGACCCCAAACTCAAAATGAATTTTTGAAGGTCACGTGAAAATTTTTTTGATGATTTGGTCTGTAGTACACTTTGTTATCACCCTGGGGCATTTTGGAGCATTTATTATGCCCCTGAGGCCTCATAAAGCCAGCGACCAGTACCCCCTTAAAGGTGCAAAAAGTGACCTTTTAGTCCGCGGGTTTTCACGGGAGTTAAAATAGCGGTATCACAAATAAAATAAGTTGACTCGACAGCGAAGGGTTTTCTCCAGGGTAGTTTCTAATTGCAACGTTATCAGATGTACTGGCTGGTCAAAATTAACTGGTAAAGTATAGCTACCGGTACCGAAAGTGATATTTCAATGATTTACATGTACCAAAAGATGCGCAATTATCGGTTTTCTGGTAACGGTATTATGAACTAGGGGTCATAAGTGACCGCAAGTGGGCGCTAGACGGCAATTTATAGCATAGGAAAATATCACTTTCGGAAATATCACTTTCACTCAGAATATAAATTCCCCTCTGGCGCCACCTGGCGGTCACTTAACAAAAAAATCTTTAGTCTTAAAATGACCAAAAAAAATTCTCTACAAGAAAGCTTAAAAACATCGATACTCATTTATGAGTTTTGAAATTTCTTATTTCAAATCGTCTACAGTGTAGACTCTACACACAACTTGTGTGACACAAGTAGTCTCACAAAAAAATGATAAGCCCTAAAAGAGCTGCCCTGATAGATTTCTACACTGCACGAAAAATATTTTTTACCGCACTCAAGTTAAAAACGCTCAATTTTATTAAGAATATACCTCTCTTTCACATATTGCTTAAGATTTGGGCCCTCTGTAGTAAACGTAGTGTGTTCTCTAGTAATAGGCTCCAAATCTTTAGCAGAGTGTGAAAAGGGGATATGGGCTCAATAGACTATGTTTCTACATACAGTTTTTTATTTTAACTTTTATTTTAGAAAGAAAACCGAAAATCTGTTCACGATATGGCAGCCATGTTTAGCGACGCAAAGGTTCAAATTTTCTCGATGAGGAAAAAAACGCCGAAAACTTTGCCAAGAACTATTTTTTTCGATAAAGACCATCGGAGAATTCCGGTGCCTAAACCAAGACAACATATTAATCTATCTGAACTGTGAACTTTAAATAAACTTGCAGTTTTTACCATATGATCACAAACTTCATGAAAGATTAAACTACTGTATTTGTTTTTTTAAATATTTACTTTGAAATTTAAAAATTCATGCAAGAACTTTGCTTATTTGGTTTTAGATAATTTTAATTTTTTTAATTGCATTATTTCGAAGTTTTCAAGGACCATAAAATAATACATGTATAAATATAATTTTTCCATTATTACGGGTTCTCATATAAATGATATTTTTTTTATCCCGCCCACTTATTTTTAAATTGCGAAAAAAGTACTTTCTTGTAAAGAATCGGCTTCAAAATTACCACAAATCGATTTGAAATTATTTAAATTACTAAATTTACTTATAAAATTAATTTTGGTGTTATTCCAAAATGATCCAAAATTGTTGCCAAAAATGATCTGAGATATCTAATAATTCAATTTATGGTACAAACAAGAATGGCTGAAAATTTGTGTTTTGATGATCTTATCAGAAATTTTTTGATTTAAATTGAACCGGAAGCCCAATCCCATAAAAATTCTCCATTCTAGAAATGTCAAAAAACTTCAAATTTTACTGTGATATATAGCCGAATTACTTGAAGCGTTCAAAGGATTTTTTTAAAATTGTGTTAATTTCACTAACTAGTAGCGTTAAACCCAAAACTTCCGACTTGGCATTTGTTTTCAATTAATTAAATACTAGAAATACGAACTAAATTTCTTTTTGGTAATTGTTTTTTCAAATTGATATATTTGTTGCCTCCAAGAAGTTTCAGTACAATCCATCCATTATTTCTATAGGTCGATTTTAATGATGAACATGCTAGTTATAGGTACACTGTTACAGTAAACTGTAAACATGGAAACTATTTGGAATTTAGATATAGCAATATGTTACATTATATGTAGACAATTGGCCAGATCGCTATTTATTCACTTCTTTCAAATTTTGACAAGAGGCGCGCTTGAGCTTGATTTGAAAAAAACTCGAAATTTGAATTTAGGCT